>JAVFKX010000215.1:0-208469 GCA_033296515.1 Macrochelys suwanniensis | reverse complement strand
AATATAAATGACAGAAACATGGATATGCAATGGATGTCCACAAAAACATAGTGTGATGGGGTGTCTGCCCCACCCTAGCAGAGAAGGGGTTAATAGAGCCTTGGGAAGGGCAGCCCAGGGAGTGAGGATTGTGCCCCTGGAGGGCTGAGAGAACTGTGAGCACCTTGGACAAAGCAGTGGCTGGCTCTTGGGACTGAGCAGCTGAGGCCCTGAAATAAGGATGAAGAAGGTGCTGGGGCCATAGTGAAGTGGCCCAGGGGAATAGAGCAGCATTGACCATGGTTACAGAGGAACAGCAGGCGGCTGCTATTTACAGGGTCCCCGGGTTGTGGCCCAGAGTAATGGGCAGGTTTGGGTCCCCCACACTTGCCATTGGGAAGTGGCTGGACAGTTGGACAGGATACCTACCCCCGAAAGGGGGAAACACAGATGACAACCTAGCCGGAGGGCTGAGTTGAGAAGAGGCTGCTGCGGTTCTGGGAGCTAAGAGAGGAACCGTAGGTGGAAGCAGAGATAGAGGGTTGGTGTGCAGACTGTGGATGTGGGCAGTGGTCTCTAGCTAATCCCCAGCATGACTAGTAGGAGGTGCCAATCTGGTGATGAGGGCTGCACCCCATAACACATGGCTATAAAGTAAGGGGTGCTTCATTTTGCTACTCAACATTCTTTTATTTTAGTTTTTGATACGGAATTTCCCAGGTACTTAAAAACAGAAAATCAATAAAACAAACAAATTCCATCAATTTGGAACAATTTGATAGACAACATTAAAACCTCTGTGCTGCACAAATATGCACTCAGGGTGAAAGTTACCCCTTTTTGAGCACATACACACAGAGCTAATAGAGCACTGAGAAATAGTACTTTGAATAAAAATTTTCATACGCTTGCATATGCATGCAGGCATTTACAGGGTGTTTTCCCTCTGTGGATCTCGAAACTGATGGTGGATATAAGCATCTGGAGTAGCCCCGTTTTACAAACAGGATAATTAAAGCACACAACCTCCCTCCTCATTCTCTGCACACCTTGCAAGATACATACATGATGCAGTTACATATTCCATTCATGCTTAGGAAGCTAATCCTACCTTTGCAGCAAACTTTGTTGCAAAGTACTAATGAAATAGCCCATTAAAGAAGTGTCAGACCCTAGAATCAGAAATGGCTGATCTTTCTCAGCCACTAGAGTTGTGCTTCCAACCATGGTACTGAACTTCTTCATGTTGAATTACTCAGTCTGAAAGACGTGACCAATTATGATCTGTATTTGCATACTAGTATTGCTTTATCTGTAGATCTCAAAGCACTTTGTAACATTGGGTACAAATAAGAATCTCAATTTCTACAGACAGCAGAGCCAGGCATGTGGATATGATGCATGGTTTGAGTTACACTAATGGATGAGATTTGCGTACATCTCATAAAAGAGCTTGGTTCTGGCTTTGCTAGAAAATTCCTGTGTGATCTTGAGCAAGTCACATACCTTTTCTCAGTCTTAATTGCACAGTTTATAAAATGAAAGTCAGTAATATTTTCTCCCTTTTGGGGGTGATGTGAGGTATAGAGCTGAGCAAGTAATTGATTTTTCTGATTTGGTGACCAAATTGAAAAATTTGAAATTAAATTCATTTTGGGTTGACCCAAAAGGGACATTTTTTTATTTTTTCTCACATTTGTTTAGGTCTGTGATGGGATGTACGAGGCCCTTTGAGGCTCCCTGCTGGAGGCCTCATGGTTCTACCACACCCTGCCCCAGGAAAAGATCAGTGAAGGCAGGTCCTTCAGGTCTGTCTTGACAGGCTTCAGGGAACAGCCAATCAGAGCACAGCAGGCTCAGTTAAAAGGAGCTTTTGGGCCTGAGCAGCTCAGTTGCTGGCTGGGACCAGAAAGATGAGGAAGAACTGGAAGGCTGTAAAACTCCACAGGTAAAGCAGCCTGGGAGAGACCTTGCTCAAGCAGGGAACAGAGAACCCCTGAGGTAAGGGGGAACAGAAAGGGGCTACGTGGGAAGTGGCCAAGGAATATTAGCAGCAGCTATTAAAGGGAGCAGCACATCCTTGCTATTTGTAGGGTCCCTGGGTTGGGCTCCGGAGTAGTGGGCAGGCCTATGTTCCCCCACTGGAATAGTGGCCAAAGCCCCGAGAAGGGGAAAAGTTTTATTCAGAAGCCCAAGCACAGGGCTAGAATTTAAAGGCAAAGAGTCTCAAGGGAGAAAGCTCTGTGGACACTACTCTATAAGCTAGCCCAGAAGGGGCTGAGAATTGAGCCCAGAGACAGGGCTGCAGACACCAACAAGGGCAGAACAATAGGACTTCCTTCATGAGTTAGACAACATGTGACTTAGCTGGAGGGCTGAGCCACTAAAGACTTGCCTGACAAGCAGGGCAGCCCTGCTCCCCACCTCCCCCGTGGGTGGGCAGCTCAGCCCCCCGCCCGCAGCAGCCTCCCCCCGCCCGCGGCGCCCCCCCACCCCGGCTCCCGGCTCAGCCGCGGAGCTGGGAGGGCAGGAGGCAGCCACGGCCAGCCATGCTCCTGGCACCCTGGGCGACCACCTAGGGTTGCCTAGTGGGCACGCCGGCCCTGCTGACAAGGGCAACAGCCAAAGGGGTGCTGTCAAAAATAGTGCAGGTTTGCATCCAACCAACAGAAGGGGCTCAGGAGAGGTGAGTGGCCCCCGTCACAACGTCAAATAAATTGTTTGGTTTGGGGTATTTTTTTACCCTTTTATTTTTGTGGGGTTTTTTAAAAAATAAATCTAGTTAAATTTCTAAACAAATTGTCATTTTGTAACAAAAAGTCAAAACACTTCATTGAGAAAATGTTGAAACAAAATGTTTAGATCTTTATGAAATTTGTTTTCATTTTTTCAGCCAAAACAATTTGCCTAATACGCAAATATTTTCAGTCACCCTGCGACTCTCTTTTTCTGCAAATAAACTAATTGTCAAAACAATTTTGCCCACCTCTAGTGAGATGCTTTTCTAAACATGAGTTGTAAAGTGCACAGAATTTAGACCAGCCCTTGGATGAAATCCAACTAGAACTCAGGACCATATAGTTCCCAGCATAGTGCTCCTTTTCCTAGGCTAAACAGGAGAAACCAGCAGGTGATAGCTTTTAGTAGCCCTTGTGTTTTGAACCACTGAGACACGCAGTCCTTCCAGATGGATGTTTGGCTCAGCTGGACTTAATGTATGCAAAATGAACTGAAGATTGCCTAAATCCACTCACCTTTGTGCCAATCCTACTGCCATGACTGCTTTTCAAAGCCAAATAACTAAGCCAAGTCCAAATGGATTCCCACAGAGCCACTAAGAGGCAAATGTCAAACCTACAGGTGGAATCCAGCATATAGTTCCATTTCCAGCTGAGGTGCCAAATTTCAAAAAAGGTCAAAAATATTTTTAAATATTAGAAAATCAAAATTGGCAAGTTTATTTCCCTCCATTCGCTTGTCTATGAAAACAGATGGACCATTTCTTGTTGAAATATCACTCTTTAGCACAGCAAGTGCTGAAATAAATTCAGCCAAAAAGCAGAGGTTTGAGAAAGTTTTAAACCACTGAAAACCAGGGGTCTCTAATAGAAAGATCTGTGCAGCCTTAACTATAGCCACAAAAATAGCTGCAGGTATAGTACTACAGGCATGTTGAACACTGGTGTAGAGAGAGAGAGCTAGCTCAGCACTTACCCAGTTCATGTTCCCCACTAGGCTTTTTGTCCAAAACATTCTCATCAACAGCAGAGTATACGTCATTCTACAAAATAAAATATGTAAAAGAAACAATGATGTGTTAGTAGCTTTACTTTTGCTAACGTTTCCTCCCTCCCCCATAGATCAATCATGCAGAGATAGGTTCTCAAACTTTTTTTGCTAGTCCCCCTTTGAAAAGATTTCAGGCTATGATTAATCCCCCTATCTCCCCATTCCCCCCCAAAAAGTGATAGCAAATTACTGTGCATACTCATGGTATTGCCACCCTTACTTTCGTGCTGTTGCTGCTGGCGGCGGCACTGCCTTCAGAGCTGGGCAGGCGGAGAGCCTTGGTTGCTATAGTCCCTCTCCCCCTTCAGTTCTCCCTTCCCGGTAATATTTTTTGTGATCTCGGAACCCCCCTACAATAGCCTTGTGAGACCCCCTTTTGGGGGTCATGACCCCCAGTTTAAGAAATGCTGATGTAGAGAAATAACTTACTTAGCGCACAGTGTCTGATATCTTTGTTTCAAGAAGCTAAAAGCACAAAGGATGAGATTTTCCAAAGCACCTACGTGTCTTCGTAGCACTCCCCCCTTGAAAAGCAATAGAGCTTGTGCTCCTAAAGCACTTAGGCATTTTGAAAATAAGGTTTGTCTATTGAAACATCCTGAGAGCTAAAGTATGAGAGTTTTCATCTGTCAAACATTGAAGGCTCAAAACAGAAGTGGGAGTCGTGTGAGGATGTTATATCTGTCTCTTAGACGTGAAATTTGTCTATACACCTCAATGTGATGTGGGTTTTAGTTTTCGATTTGAGACCTTACAGGAGATGACTTCTTACCTCTAAAGAGTGTCTTACCTCTAAAGAGGTCTTATTCATGAGAGTATCATAGGTAGGTTGAGATGTTAATGAAGAGAGTGATGGCTTTGTAACATACACTCTCTCAAGAAGTGAAGGTTGACGAGAGGGACTCAGTGGACTATCTTCTGAAAAAACAAAAATTCACAATAAATAACGTCAAATGCTTCATCTTTCTGTAGAGAAAGTGTGATGGTGTGGAATGCTAAAAAGTTTTTGCCAGGAACACATTCTTCACAAATGGAGGAGCCATGCGTGACTTAGGTTGATTTTCCTAACCAAGTAACAAAGGTTTATTTCACACCAAACCACTTCTCAGTTTATGCCATTTACAATATTTTGGGTGTGTGGTAGGGTGTACTACCCCTTTAAGGGAAAGTCTTCTGATCTTACAGCCAGTCAAGGAATGTGCCATATAAACAGCAAGAGGAAGCTGAGCAAGTGGTGGGGAGGAGACTGTAATGTTTGGTGTACGCAAAGGATTGCAAGTCCTTTCAAGTGCCAACTCCTAAAGACTTTGTTTTCTGACTAAGTTTGGTTGCTCTGACACAAGGCTCTGAGTTAAGGGCCTTAAGAACTGGGTTAAGCTGCACCTTCCCTGACCTGATCCCCAAGGAAAAGGAAGAAAGCCTGTCTTCTTCCTAGAGCAATTAGAGAAATATGGACTCTGCTGGCTGGGGTGGTTTGAAGGTCTTTTTAAATGGGACATATTTATCTGTTAGTTTAGTTCTGGATTCCCCATCTTAGATCCTGTACAGTGTGTCTTTTGTCCTTCTGTGCTCTCTTACCAGTATTCTTCCAGAGGACTACATATTGTCACAACCTGGCCCAGTCCTGCTCTCTGGATGGACACCAGTCTGTTGTGATTGGATCCAACTGTTGAATCAGTGTTGTTATAAGCACCCCATGTCCTGGGTAGTGACTGCTCAATGTTCCTAGCTCTGGGTGTTTCAGATGCAGACCAGGTGTCTGACACCTGTCTTTAAGAGTGGGATCCCGTATTTCAGCTGTCTAGACCCTGGAACCAGTGCCACAGCCCTACCGAGCTCCAGTGGCTTAGACACATTCCCCCTAGAATCCACCTGGCTGTGGGACTGCTGGTGTCTTAGTTACCCCTTTCGGGACAATGTGCCAGTACAGTAAGGGAGACAGGTTTAGCAAAGGAATTTTTTATCCACAGACACTTTACACAAACAACACTAGAGAGCTACAGATCTACGGGAAAACAACAATCCTGAATGCAATTCCCCTGGTCTGAGTTCATCCCTCCTGTGAGTCCTGGGTTTGGTCAGAGTCCTTAGGCCAGGCAGCTCTTCCTGTCTCCTTGACCTGGGCTCCTTTGCTTTTGGCATTGGTCAGACTCCCTTGTTAGCAATGCATCCCTTTTAAAACTTAGGTCTTGTCTACACTGGCAATTTACAGCGCTGCAACTTTCTCGCTCAGGGGCGTGAAAAAACATCCCCTTGAGCGCAGCAAGTTTCAGTGCTGTAAAGCGCCAGTGTAGACAGTGCACCAGCGCTGGGAGCCATGTCTCTCATTGAGGTGGGTTTTTTTTTTTTAGAGCACTGGGAGAGCTCTCTCCCAGCACTACGCTGCGACCACACAAGCCACGTTAAAGCGCTGCCAGTGTAGACTAGCCCTTACTCTGTCCCCTGTTTTCCCATGTGCTCCAAGCTGCGGGGAGGTTCAAGATCCACCCCAAAGTTAATGGCCTTACTGTAGAAAACCATTCTTGCAGTAGGGAAGAGCCATTAAATGTTGATGGCCCTTGGTTGCTCTGACCCTGCTTCTCAGACAGTCCGTCCAGTAGGTGTCAAGCCTCTGTTACGGAAAGAGTTCTCTAATCCACAATGAATATTTCAGTTAAAACTGGTGTTCACTAAACAAAATGTAATTCATAACTGGACATAGACCTATCCCGAACCTGTCACACATGACCTATACTTTTGGCATATGTATGTTCCTAGTGCACAGGTAGGAATCATGTAGACGGAAGAGTCCACTGGGGCTTCTTGGCCATACTCCCCTCATGCAGAATTAGGAAGATATAAAAGGAGAAGTAGCCCCAATCAGTGTTCAGCTCTTTTCACTGGTTGAGGAATCGCTTTACAAGAGATGCCAGAAAAGGGTGGCATTTTGGAAGTGGTAGTAAAGTAGCCATATCACAAGCAGAGGCAATTCCAGTTACTGTACATATCTTATGCTTATACAGATCTTGGTTTTTAATTTCTTGGTATTCAGATAATAGCTCACCTAGGCTCTCTTCATGTCTTCCATGTTCTTCCCTTTGATAATCATGCTCCTGCAATTCCATGTTGTTCTCTAGCACTTCTTGTTTCTACAATATTTAAGAAAAATGTTAGTTTTCTAATGTGGTGCATAGAGCAAAAAAAGGTCTTAAGTGCAATGATATATTGAGAAATGTTTCCGTTCAAACTTTTTTATAATAGATATCACTGTGCTATGTGTAGGCATCAAATATACCTTGAATGCATTAGGAATTAATACTTATGGGCTCTTCTGGTTTTCAAATTTAAAAAACTACATAATTAATTGTGACAGATTATTAGAATGCACCTTTTGTTTACCTCAAAAAGTGCCTATCCAATTCTAACTCTGCATAGAAACTAGGCCAGTAGAAGATTAACTCCAATGTCAACATGTGGGACATATGGGCTGCAAAAAACCTAGGTAGATTGAAATCAGAATCTGAATTCCCCTAATACCAATGAACATTAAAATGTGAGTGCAGACTCAGACTCTCCAAATGGGAGCAAGCAGCCCATAGAACTTGCATAACTCCCAGAGTAGAATCCATTTACAGTAATCGAAGTAAGGAAATACATTGAAACACTGTTTTAAAAAGTGGGCAACCACCACTGATGTGCACTTTGTTAAAACCTCTGAGGAAGAAGCCAGCCTGAAGGATATGACCTTGTATTGAAAGTGGTCAGTTCCAAGAATAAACTTAAGATGTTTTCTGTGAGCTAGCCCCATAGAGATATAAAAGTAGGCATTCAGAAGGTCGAGAGCTCCAAAGCAATCCTGACTGTTTAGCAAGGGGACTACAGAGCGGAGAATCCCGCTATGGAACTTTCCCCTACTAAGAGATTTAATGAGGTTCTGAAGATCCAGAAAGGGTTTAAAATGACCCTTCATTTTGGGGATAAAAATACATTGGGAATAAAATATCTGCTCTTGTACTGACCAAAAATTATTTCTATTGTTCCCAAACAAAAAAGGGTGATGACTTTGCCTTTCAACAGTGTCTTGTGAGAGGGAAACCCAAAAAGAGGTTGAGTTTAAGTCTGAACAGGTTCTTTCCTCAGATCTTCTGTATCCTCTCTCTGGGGAGTATTGGGTAATTGCCACATTGGTGACATAATGTCATCAGAGCTACCATCTGTCTAGGATAATGGGCCAACAAATCCCCAGATTAATACACACCAGCTATCAGATAAATCAGAATGCAGAGGGACTAGACATAGATTCCTTGATAGACCTGTCCCGCAAAGTTACAAATGACTAGGGAGATTCTCCAAATGTCTTTATCCCCGCAGAATGCATAGCTCAACATCCTGTTCATATCAACGCCTTCCTGAAGTGTTGCCTCAGAACTTTGAACTAATCCAGCGGTTCAAAAACTCTGGGTTGGGATCCCAAAGTGGGTTGTGACTCTGTTTCAATGGGGTTGCCAGGGATGATGTTAGATTTGCCGAGGCCTGGGGCCAAAGCCAGGCCCCCAGTTGTGGGGCTCGGGCTTTGGCTTCGGCCCTGGGCAAGGGGCTCAGGCTACAGGCCCCCTGTTCAGGGCAGAAGCCCTTGGGCTTTGGCTTTGGCTTCCCCACCCAGGCAGCAGGGCTTGGGTGGGCTCAGGCTTCAGTCCCCCATCCTGAGTCACGTAGTAATTTTTGTGGTCAGAAGGCAGTCACGATGCAATGAAGTTTGAGAACCCCTGAACTAGTCTAATCTGACCATCAGGAGCCATAGACAAAATCAACAGAATGCAGATCTATTGCACCAAGTCCCTTTGGAGAACATACTGTCAACTCTCAGCCAAGCAGTAACAGATTTAGGGGCCTTGCTGATTTCGCCTCCAATGGGAAGCAAACCTACAATATGGAACCTGGGTATATTCTTAGTGTGATTTATTTACACTATATATATGAATCCTTGAACAGAAGTGGTCACAAAGAACATACAGGCAAACCCTGTTTCAGAAATCATCAATGCCTGATTACTATGAGCAACACTGCCACAAGAATTGACCTTAGTTAGAGAGATTAGGGCAGCAAGCAAACTCTCATGCTGTTTGCATCAGCTTCCTCCCAAACAAACACACATCACAGAACTAACACAAATACAGCATTTCTTCAAAGACTGAACACGACCTGCATGCTAAGCAAAAGAACATTTAAGACTATACAGGGTACAGTTGTGTGATTCCTGCATAACAATGCATTTCATACATGAAACAGTGACATGTATCCAACAATCTGTTACTTTTAGCTTTGTTTTAGATCAGTAAGTGCAATCATTTCATACCCGAAGAGATTTTCTTTTCTCATCTGTGACATTATTAGCAATCTCATCAAAGCCCTGTTGAGAGACCACTGAAGAGAGTGAAGTTATTGTAAAAACTTTTCCATTAATTGAAGGTTGACTAGAGAGATTAGCTCCTGAGGAAAAATAAGAATAAATCTTAAATTTATAAATATTATATATAGAAAATGAGATTTGGGAGGGATAAAAAAAGTTTACTGCAATGAGTTTGGGATGAGTATGTTACTCACAAGGGAGAAGTCATTATTATTTGTATTGTGGTAGCTCATAGGAGCTTCCAGCCATGGTCCCTATGATATTAGGTGCTGTACTAACAGAGAACAATGAGTGAGTTATACAGAATATTCATAAATCACATGGAAATAAATATCTGTACTAAACCACACTGCTTCATAGTTTATGCCATTTATCTTTTCATTTGTGATTCTGTCTCACTTTGCTTTAGGAAATATATTAGTTTCTATGGAAACAAAGACATCAGATTTTAGCAACTTCCAAATACAATATAACATTAATTTTATAGTTGTTCACAATTTATACCCTGGTCATTGAAATACAAGAGTTTGTGATGGTTAAGAAAAGTGACACCTTAACACATCATGCTTTTGAATATTTATGCTGTGATATTTAAGGCAGATCTGGTAATATTAAGTATGCACGAGTGGGTATCAAAATTGGACTTCTAATGGAAATTTTGTTTCAGCTGTACCTATGGTAGAGACTAGCAGCCTTCCATAATGGAGGGCCACTTACCAGAGGATGAAATGGGGAGTTTGCTAGTGCTGCTACTGACTGCTTCTTCACAGTGCTCCACGGAGGCATAGATGGAAAGATCACCAATGGTGCTGCTGGTTGCTTGTAGGGAATACTCACCAGAGGCAGATAAGGGGGACTGGCCTGAGGTGGAGAAGAAAAGGTTATTGCTTTGCTTACCTGGCCTGTTGCATCTACTGAATGCAGAGAACGGACATTTGCTATTTCATTATTTCACTGTTTTATCAATAATTTCATCCAGAAATTAGTTTTTCTATTAGGCAAGAAGGAAAGGTTAAGGACTTTTCTATGGTTTTCTATATATTATTGGGATAGGTGGTTACGTTAACCCATTCATATGTATAAAATCAAGGTAAACAGACTGTACACACAAAAACATGGATATAAAGTAAGGGGTGCTTCATTTTGCAACTTCAGCATTATTTTATTTTAATTTTTAGTATGGAATTTCCTCAGTATTTAAAAACAGAAATTCAACAAAACAAAGAAATTACCAGTACATTAATTTGGATTTATTTGATAGATAGCAATAAAAACCTCCATGCTGCACAGTATATGCACCCAGTGAAATTTATTCTACTGTAGAACATCAGTGGAAGGCTTATGTACCACTGAGTTTCCACTTACATTCTCAGGACTTAAGTAGTGCATAGACCTGGCACTGGCCATCCACAAAGGAGTGAACTGCACTCGGATAGCATTGTCGTGGACCTGAACAAGGGCCCTGCCTCTTTCCACATGTATCCGGTCTCAGGGTATGTCTACACTACGATAGTAGTTCGATTTTACTTAAACCGATTTTTTTGAAACCGATATTACAAAGTCGAACGTGTGTCCACATTAAGCACATTAATTCGGCGTTGTGAGCCCACAGTAACGGGGCAAGCATCGACATTCCAAGCGGTGCACTGTGGGTAGCTATCCACAGTCCCCGCTGCCCATTTGAATTCTGGGTCGAGCCCCCAATGCCTGATGGGGCAAGAAATGTGTTGCGGGTGGTTTTGGGTAACTGTCGTCATTCAACCCTCACTCCCCCCCTCCCTCCGTAAAAGCGGCAGCAGATAATCATTTTGTGCTCTTTTCCCTTGATTGACAGCGCAGACACCATAGTGCCACGAGCATGGAGCCCGGAGAGATCATCGCAGCAGTTATGACCGTTGTCAACACCTCGCGCCTTATCATGCACTTTATGCAGAGGCAGATGTTGAGAAATCAGGCGAGGAGGCTACGGCAGCGCGGTGACGACAGTGACGATGACAGGGACACAGACCTCTTTCAAAGCACGGGACCCTGCAAATTGGACATCCTGGTGGCAGTGGGTCATGTTGATGCAGTGGAACGCCAATTCTGGGCCCAGGAAACAAGCACAGACTGGTGGGACCGCATAGTGCTGCAGGTCTGGGATGAATCCCAGTGGCTGCAAAACTTTCGCATGCATAAGGGCACTTTCCTGGAACTTTGTGAGTTGCTGTCCCCTGCCCTGAAGCGCCAGGACACCAGGATGAGAGCAGCCCTGACAGTCCAGAAGCGAGTGGCCATAGCCCTTTGGAAGCTTGCAACGCCTTAGTCAGTCGCGAATCACTTTGGAGTGGGCAAATCTACCGTGGGGGTTGCTGTGATGCAAGTAGCCAACGCAATCGTTGAGCTGCTGCTATCAAAGGTAGTGACCCTGGGAAATGTGCAGGCGATAGTAGATGGCTTCGCTGCGATGGGATTCCCAAACTGTGGTGGGGCTATAGATGGAACGCACATCTCTATCCTGGGACCGGACCACCAGGCCAGTCAGTACATTAACTGAAAGGGATACTTTTCAATGGTGCTGCAAGCACTGGTGGATCATAAGAGACGTTTTACCAACATCAACGTCGGATGGCCGGGAAAGGTTCATGACACTTGCGTTTTCAGGAACTCTGGTCTGTTTAGACGGCTGCAGGAAGGTATTTACTTCCCGGACCAGAAAATAACTGTTGGGGATGTGGAGATGCCTATAGTGATCCTTGGGGACCCAGCCTACCCACTAATGCCCTGGCTCATGAAGCCGTATACAGACACCCTGGACAGTGATAAGGAGCTCTTCAACTACAGGCTGAGTAAGTGCAGAATGGTGGTGGAGTGTGCTTTTGGACATTTGAAAGGGCGCTGGAGAAGCTTACTGACTCACTCAGATCTCAACGAAACCAATATACCCATTGTGGAGCACACAGCAAGCTGCAATAACAATCTCTGTGAGAGTAAGGGGGAGATGTTTATGGCAGGGTGGGAGGTTGAGGCAAATCACCTGGCCGCTGATTACACGCAGCCAGACACCAGGGCGATTAGAAGAGCCAGCTTTGAAAACTAGCTTCCAGACTGACCAGGGTAACTAGTGACTCTTACGTTTGTTTAACCTTGAGGTGAACCTGCCCCCATTTGTTTACTCTGTTTATATTGCCTATCCTCTCCAATTACCAACCCCCTTCCCCCCTTCAAACACACCTTCCTTTGAAAAGAAAATAAAGGCAACATTGTTCAACAAAGTATTTTTTATTCAAGATTTTTCAGTAAAGGGAGGGAACTGGGACGGAGGCTAGGATGGGGTGTGGGGGGAGGGAGGGAAAGGACACTTCAAAACTTGGGGAATGACAGTCTTCTGCTACTTGAGCAGTCTGCCAGGGTGGACTGGTTGTTCGCACGGAGCCTGCCACCCCTCGTTTTTGGGACTCTGGGTGAGGGGGCTATGGGACTTGGGGGCGGGGGAGGGCGGTTATAGATGTGCTGCAGTGGCATTCTGTCATCCTGCTTCCGTTCCTGCAGAACATCCACCAATCGCCGGAGTGTGTCGGTTTGCTCCCGCAGTAGCCCAAGCATCGCCTCAGTCACCCTCTGGTCTTCCATCCACCACCTCTCATCTCGAGCGTCCCTCCTGTCCTCATGGGCATCCCGCCTGTCCTCCCGTTCGCTGGCCGCTCGCTTGTACTGCGAAATTGTGTCCCTCCACTCATTCTGCTGGGCTACCTCAGTGCGGGAGCACTGCATTAGCTCAGAGAACATGTCGTCTCATGTGTGTTTCTTTCGCCGCCTTATCTGTGACAGCCTTTGGGAGGGAGATGCCGGGGGAAGCCTAGAGACAGTTGCAGCTGTGGGATGAAAAAAAGGGAGTGAATTCTTTAAAAGGATAAATTTTTCGGAACAATGAATATAGTCTTTCGCTGTGAATAAGACCATTCACACTACTATCACATGTGCTTTCAGTACAAGGTCGCATTTTGAATCTTTATATTGAGTGCCTGGGGTTTTGGTGTGCAGATCACACAAGCAGGGCCGGGCAATGGAATTCGGCTAGCAGGCAGCCATGGTAAGCCATAGACTTTTGGCTGCTGAAAGCTTACTTAACAGCAGCGCCCTCCTTTCCCATTCCAAGCAGAGCTCCTAGAGTTGGCCAGTTACTGCTGCGCTGTGCGGGTTAACGTGCAGCAGCAGAAACCACAGTAACCCCAGCCATCCCATTCTCTGGGATGGCCGCTGTAGCCTTCATCCCACCGCGTGGCTGTTCTAGGGGAAGATCCCTGCTAGCTGACCGCGAACCGCTCAGCATGAACGGTCCACCTCCCCGCCCCCACCGCGTGGCTGGAAACTGCTGGGTGGATTTTTTAAAAGGCACAGGCACAGTCCCCGTAATAAAATTCACCTAATTCCAACCAGGTCACCATGACTGATATCACTCTGAGGATTACGCAGACACAGAGAGAACGGATGTTGCGTGAATGCCAGCAAACACCGGGGCCATATGCTGCCATGCTTTGTCAGGCAATGATACCGGAGTACCTGCTACTGGCCTGGCGCGGTAAAGTCTCCTACCATGGAGGACGCAATAAGGCCGCTCTCCCCAGAAACCTTCTGCAAAGGCTTTCACAGTACTTTCAGGAGAGCTTCATGGAGCTGTCCCAGGAGGATTTCTGCTCTATCCTCACACATGTTAACAGACTTTTCCAGTAGCTGCACTGGCCATGAATGCGTCCAAAGTCCTCAGGTCAAATTACTCATTTAAAAACCCAGTGCTTTAATACCATGTCTATTCTATTCAAAAGATACTCACCTACTGTTCCTTCTCCGGATTCACGGTCCAGGATACTGCCTTGGGAGGGTTGGTAGGGGATCTCTGTCAGGGTAATGAAGAGATCCTGGCTTTCGGGGAAATCGGTGTTCAAAGGGCTGTCGACTACCTCGTCCTCCTCATCTCCTTCATCATCTTCCCCGTCCGCGAAAACCTCAGAGGACGCGACCGATGAGAATACCCCATTGTCGGAGTCCACGGACGGGGTGGGGTAGTGGTGGTGGCCCCCCCTAGGATAGCATGTAACGCGGCATAGAAACAGCATGTCTGGGGCTGAGACCCGGAGCGTCCGTTGGACTCTTTGGTCTTCTGGTACGCTTGTCTCAGCTCCTTAATTTTCACGCGGCACTGCGTTGCATCCCTGCTATATCCTCTGTCCGTCATGGCCTTGGAGATTTTTTCGTAAATTTTCGCATTCCGTCTTTTTGATCGTAGCTCTGATAGTACAGATTCATCTCCCCATACAGCTATCAGATCTAACACTTCCCGATCAGTCCATGCTGGAGCCCTCTTTCGATTCTGGGATTGCATGGTCTCCTCTGCTGGAGAGCTCTGCATCATTACCAGTGCTGCTGAGCTCGCCACAATGTCCAAACAGGAAATGGAATTCAAATGTTCACGGGTCTTTTCCAGTGTGGCTGGGCAGAGCATCCGAGCTCGGACTGCTGTCCAGAGAGGCGAGAGTGGTGCACTGCGGGATACCTCCCGGGGCTATTAGCGTCTAATTCCGTCCACACTAACCCTAATTCGACATGGCCATGTCGATTTTTAGCGCCACTCCCCTTGTCAGGGAGGAGTACAAAAATCGATTTAAAGAGCCCTTTATGTCGAAATAAATTGATTCGTTGTGTGGACGGGTGCAGGCTTAATTCGATTTAACGCTGCTAAATTCAACATAAACTCCTAGTGTAGACCAGGCCTTAGTCCACAATCACCTTATCACAGGGTGGCTGGTCCTTTTAAGGGCACGTTTACACTTCCAGACATGCCCATGTTAGCATGTTAGCTCCATTAGAACTAACAGAGAGTAGCTGCGGTGGCGCAAGCAGCAGGAGCGGCTAGCTGCCCCGAGAATGTGCCTCTGATCTCAGATGGGAACACACAGGACAACTAACTCCTCCTGACGTGCAGGCTGTGGCAGCTGCACTCTGTTTTTAGTGTGCTAGTTGGATCAGAGTTAGTGTGGGTATGTCTCTTTGACCCCAGCTCGAAATGTAGACATACCCAGAGGGAACAGGTCCAGTTCACCCTGAGGAGTTGGTTTTCTCCTCATGGGCCCTGACTGAGGGTATCCAGCAGTTGAGAAAGGGGAGCTGGTGAGAGTTGCCTAGAGACGAGAGCTTGCATGAGACCAGACAGAGCAGTAGTTGTGAGCTGGCAGAGAGCGTTACTGCACAGAGAGAGAATGGATGAGCGCTGTTGGGGGAGTGCTGTGGACGTGAGCTGTTGGGGAGAACTGGTCAGGGCTGGGCAGCCCTGCTGGGCAGGAGGCTTGTATAGAGGACCCTAAGTGAAGGGGGAGAACCAGTTCAGACAGGGCAGGCCAAGCCCAGGAAAAAGAAGGTAAATTCTGGAGGGAGGTTCCCATGAGAAGGAGCTCAGCAGGGGTAAGACTTGCAGGTAAAGGGGGCCTGGTCAGCTGAACACTGCAGGGAGACCTCTTAACAGCTCTCACCAGTTCTCTCTGCACCAACAGCTCTTAACTACGGTGGCCTCTGCCCTCTTAAAGGAGCCAGACACACAGATCACAAATGAGATCACACTCCACCTTTTTAAGCACACATGTACAGAGCTAATCGAGTGTTGAGACAAAAGAATAAGAATTACCATGCACCTACATATGGAAGCAGGCATTTACAGTGGTCTTCATTTGTTTTTTCAAAACTGATGGTGGATGTGGTTATGCAGGAGTAGCCCTGTTTACAAACAGGAAGGATAACCAGAGCTAACAGCCTACATCATTCATGGCACACCTAGCCACAGACCGTATGTATTTTACTAGATATTCCATTCATGTATAAGAAACTAATCCTACCAAACATGAGTACAAAGTGCTAATAAAACAGCCCATCAAGGTGGTGTCAGACCCTAGATAAGAACCCATTTCTGATACTTGTCTCAACCACTGCTCAGCTGTGCTTCCCAGTTAAGGTAATGAACTTCTCCAGGTTGAATTACCCAGTTTTAAAAATGTGGCTTATAATAATGTTTTGCATTTACATACTGGTATTCCTTTTTCATTTGTATATCTCAAAGCACTTTGTAATGTTAGATATGAACAAAACGCTCAGTTTTACAGACAGCAGTGCCAGCCAGGTAGATATGATGCATGTTTTCTTAGTTGCACTGTGGTCTACAGGATGAGATTTGCATAAGTCATATCAAACAGCTGGGTTCTACTTCCAGTAATGCAAGACCCTACAAGCCTCAAGGCTTGTAAGACAATAGCTTAGCTAAACTAATCAAGGCCTAAAAAGCCTTAGCATAAGCAGCTAACCAAGAGTAACCATAGATCATAAGATGTCACAAGGTAGAATGCAGTAATGACTGAAGTGTTTGACAGGTAACCACAAAATGCCACTTGTTATCCGCTTTAGATATTTTTGAGTTAGGAACATCAGCAGTTGTCCGACTGCAAGAATGCCACGGTAACTAATTGACATATATACTAATAAGCTTGAGGTAAAAGGTCTAGTAGCCTCTGGAAGAAGGGCATTCAAACATTAGTGGGGTGTGGAAGTTCAACTAAGGAAAAGCGGCTGAAACCCCTACCTAATATGCATTGGGCATAGTGGCATCAGTGTAACACCTGTCTCCCCATCTGCCTTGAGAGATATCAAGATAAAGACTAGAGCCATGCAAATCTGCAGATATCCATGGATCATTTTTGCAGATCAGATGCAGATACAAATTTTGTATCTGCGCAGGCCTCTAATGATGACCACCGGGGGTGGTAAGGATGGTGACTAACACTTCAGGTTTTTCTGCAAAGGATGGTGTGAGTATATGAATGCTCAAATGCTAATTTTATATTATGTCTACCTTCCTTGCTGGTGTGATGTTGTCTAAAGGGGAAGGTGGCCATCTACACTAATATGGTCACCACTTGTACAAAATGTGCCTTGTGAGGTATCATTGGAAAACTTATAATCTGCTGAGTATTATCTTGTTGTGTGTATCGACATTGTGTGTGGAGTTACGACATTTTGCTATATACTTGTAACTCAAACATGCTAAGAGTCTGAGTAACATCCACAGATTAGCTCTTCAGGAATAACAAAGGAACTGTAAACAAAAGCATCTGCATGTCATTCCTGAAAACACCTCAAACAGCACATATTCAGAATGTGCAAGCAAAATTTACAATTCATATGAAAGACTGATTGATTGCAAAGTTTGTATGCCATGGAACTGCCAGACCGCATGATACAGCAAGGATTTTTCCAGCAAAAAGGGTCAAGATATAAAAAGGGAGAACAAAGGCCCCATGCCACCCCTTTCCTACCCCATCTCTGGACTGGTGAATTCTGACAGGAAATTTTAAACAAAAGGACCGAGGTCCCCAAAAACTATTTGGGCAACCCAGAGGGACTTACAGAAAACTAGCAGATTTAACATCCCTGTTATCATTTTAGACTTACAAGCTCTAATTCACCTGTAAAGTATTTTACCTGCTTAAACCTCTAAATAACTCTCATTTCTTTTTCTTAGCTAATAAATCTTTAGATAGTTTACCAAAGAAATTGGCTGACATCGTTGTCTTTTGGTGTGAGACCGTGAGCATCCATCCAATAAGTGACTTGCTCTTTGGGGCTGGAAGAACCTAATGTGTGGTGATTTTTGGTTTTAATAACTTTTCACCACAGAAGCCCAGTTTGTCTGGGTAGTAATATAGGGACTGTCTGTGGCTGTATGGTAAGCTAGGATAGTGATCTGGGAGCACACATTTGTTGCAGGTTTGGTTAAATCTAATGATAGGATATAACACCACTGAGGGAGTGTCAAACCAGTTCTTTGACAGTCTGACCTGAGAGTGGCCCTCTTAGCTATGACCCATACTAGACACCAGGACACCTGGGTGGGAGTGTTTGTAATTTTGCTAACTGTATTAAAACAACTATTGCAAATACAGATGTTTCTTCCTAAGTATGAGTGTTGCAACCATGCATACCGGGGTTGCCAACGTAACAATAATTCTAACAACACTGGGCCTGATCTTGGGACTAGAATATACCAAACATCAGAGTGTTAACTGAGAATTCCTAAGTAATCCATATAATTAATACACAATCAATATATCAGGCAACATGTGAAGTGCACAGAATTAAGTCCAGCCCATGGAAAAAGTGTGACTAGAACTCAAGACCACATGGCTCTCAACACTTTGGTCCTTTCTCTACTATAAAAGGGCGTATTGGTGGGGGGAAATAGCAGTAGCAACAGGAGAATCTCTTTTACTAGACCTTGCATTTCAAGTCACCAAGGGCTTGTCTACACAGTGCTGGAGTGCAAGTCGGAAGGTGTCAATTATAGAGGGCTTTAACGTATTACATCATAGCTGCCCTATGTAGATCCTGCTGGCGTGCTCTAAAAGATACCTAGTTCGCGTTGATGTAGTCCTGGTTCAAATAGTAACTAATCCAAATCCAAGGACTCACACAAGGACACCAAAAGGCACATGTCAAGCCTATGGATGCCTCCCAGGCAAAGTTCCACTTCCAGCTGAGATACCACATTTCAGAAAAGATTGAATGTTTTTAAATAGTAAAAATTGGCAAGTTTATTACCCACCATTCATGTTGTCCTAGCAAACAGGGGAACCCTTTGTTGTTGAAAGTTTAAAAGGAAAAAATATGCTCTAACACAAGCAAATGCTGGATGCATTACACCCCAAAAGGCAGAAGTTTGGGGAAATTATAAATCATATAAAACTGGAGATATAATAGATTTCTGCAGCCTTCACTATAGCTTTAACAGCTCTAAGTATAATAGCACAGGAATATTAAACATCATGCTGTAGCTGAAACAGCTCAATGCTTACCCAGTTCATGTTCCCTACCTGGCTTTTTGTCCAAAAATTTCTCATCAATACCAGAGTATAAATCTTTCTGCAAAATAAAATATGTAAAAGAAACAATGATGTATTATTAATATGAATTTCATAACTTTCCCCCCCTTCCTTACATCAGTCATGTAGAAACAGGATTCATGGACCCTCAGAGCATAATCTCTAATTCCCTTTTACAAAGAATGTAAAACACAAAGAGTAGAATTTTCAAAAGCACCTAAGTCCCTTAGGAACACTCACCAATTGAAAATCAATAGCACTTGTGCTCCTAAATCACTTAGGGAAACCTCATTTTCAAAGCACCTATCAAAACATCTTGAGAACTAAAGTATGAGAGTTTTCATCTGTCAAATACTGGAAGCTCAAGCCCCAAGAATGGAAACCAAACCTGATCTCATTCTTTGAGGAGATTACAAGTTTCTTTGTTAAAGGTAACTGCATAGATATACTATACTTACATTTTTCTAAGGTGTGTGACTTCGTTCCACACAACATTCTGATTAAAAAATGAGCACTGTACAATATACAATATCATAAAGCACACATTAAATGGACTAAACTGGCTAACTGACAAATCTCAAAAAGTAGTTGTCAATGAGGAATCATCACTGAATGGAGTGTTTCTAATAGTGTTTCACAGCAATGGGTACTAGGCCCTATGCTGTTCAACATCGTCATCCACAATCTGGAAGTAAATATAAAATCAGTGCTGCTAAAAATTTGTGGATGACCCAAAAATTGGTGAAGTGGTAAATAACGAGGAGAGGACAGTCACATTGAGTGATCTGGATCACTTGGTAACTTAAGCCCATTTAAATAAAATGTGTTTTAATACAGCCAAATGCAAACATACATCTAGGAACAAGGAATGCAGCCTATACCTACAGAATGGGGGTACCCCGTACCCTGAAAAGCAGTAACTCTGAAAAGGATTTTCAACAACTGCAAACAAAGCGTAACTATTAATGGAATGGTGTCAGATTGGAGGGAGGTCTCAAGTGGGGTTCCACGGGGATCTGTTCTGGGTCTGGTGTTGTTTAACATCTTTATTAATTACCTGGATACAGGAAGAGAGCATGCTGATCAAATTTTCAGATGACACAAAGCTAGGGGGGGCGGCCAACCGTTTGGAGGATAGAGCTAAAATTCAAAAGGCTCTTGATAAATTGGAGCACTGGACTATAGACAACAAAATGAAATTTAACAAAGACAAATGGAAGGTGCCACACTTAGGGAAGAAAAACCAAATGCACAAATACAGAATGGGGGATAACTGGCTTGGCAGCATAGGCGCTGACTCCGTGGGTGCTCTGGGGCTGGAACACCCACGGGGAAAAATTGGTGGGTGCTCAGCACCCACCGGCAGCTCCCCGCCAGCCCCGCGCCCGTTACCAGAGCACTTACCTTCGCCCTGGACGCCTGGTGACGTTGCGGGGCCCCACGCCCGACGCACCCACCGGAGCCGACAGAAGTCGGCTCCTATGCTTGGCAGCAGCACTGCTGAGAAGAATATGGGAGTTGTGGTAGATCACAACCTCCACATGAGTCAACAATGCAATGCTGTTGCAAAAAAAGCAAATACAATTTTAGATTGCATTAACAGAGATGCATGCATGTAAGTTATGGGAGGTGATAGTATCCTTCTACTCAGTGCTGGTCAGGCCTAAGCTGGAGTACGGTGTCCAATTTTGGTCACCAATGTATAGAAAGGAAGTAGAGAAACTGGAAAGGATCCAGAGACAAGTAACAAAGATGATTGAAGGGCTGGAAGACAGGCCATATGAGCAAAGGCTGAAGGAACTGGGTATGTTTAATTTGGAAAAGAGGAGATTAAGGTGGGACATGAAAGCTGTCTTCAAATACTTGACAGGCTGTCATAAAAAAGATGGAGAAAAGTTGTTCTCTCTTGTCACAGAGGGCAGAACAAGAGGCAATGGGTTCAAACTACAGCAAAGCAGATTTAGATTAAATCTAGGAAAAACTTCCGAACAGTAGGACAATGGAACAGACTGCCTAGGGAGGTTCTGGAAGCTTCTTTGCTGGAGGTTTTCAAAAAGAGGCTGGAGAGCCATTTGTCTTGGATGGTTTAGACATAACAAGTTCTGCATCTTGGCCGTGGGTTAGACTAGATGACCTTGGTGTGGTCCCTTCTAACCCCATAGTTCTATGATTCTATGATTTAGAGGTCATAGTGGGCAATCAATTCAACATGAAATCCCAGTGCAATGCTGTGGCAAAAAGGGCTAATGCAATCTTTGTATGTATAAACTGGGGCGTAGTGAGTAGGAGTAAAGAGGTAATTTTTCCCTCCATATATGGCATTGGTAAGATCGATACTGGACTACTGCATCCAGTTCTGCTGTCCATGTTTTTAAAAGAATCTTGAAAAATAGGAAAGAGTGAAGAAAAGAGCCACAAAAATTATTTAAAAACTGGAGAAAATGCCTTCCAATGAGAGATTTAAAGAGTTCAATATGTTTCACTTATCAAAAAGAAGATTGAAATATGACTTGATTAAGGCATAAGTATCTTCAGGGAGAAAAAACATGTAATATAGGGTTCTTTAATCTATCAGAGAAAGGTGTCATAAAAACTAGTGGCTGGAAGCTGAAGCCAGACAAATTCAAATTAGAAATTAGGCACAAATTTTAAACAGTGAGAGTAATTAATCATTGGAACAAACCACCAAGGACGTGATGAAATCTCAATCTGTTGATGTCTGAAAATCAGGACTGGATGTCTTTTTGGAAGATATGCTTTAGTCATGTTCAAGTTATGCTATAATCAAAAAGAAGCTATTGAGCCCAAAACAGAGGTAACTTGGTGAAGTTTAATGTCCTGTGATACACAGGAGGTCCGTCTAGATGATCGTACCCCTACTGGCCTTTCATTCTGAATCTATGAATAAACAACTTATTTTATATATAAAACATGTCTACATGCTTCAACATGATGTGAGCTTTAATTTTATGTTTGAGACCTGTCTGGGAGATGGCTTCCTACCTTTAAGGAGCCTCTGGTCTTGCTCATGACTGGATCAGAGGTAGGTTGAGATGTTACCGAAGAGAGTGATGATTTTGAAATGTCCTTTTTGTTAAGAAGTGAAGGGTGACGAGAGGGACTTGTTGCACCATCTCCTGGGGAAAAAAACCAAACCCATCAGTAAATAACTGCAAAGGCCTTGTTCTATAGAGGAAGTGGGATTATGGGGAATGCTAAAAAGAGTTTTTGTCAGAAACATACTCTTGACAAATCGAGGAGCCAGGTGCAAGTTATGCAGACCTTCCTAACTGAGTAGCAATAAAGGTTTGTTTCCACCACACCCAGGGCCGGCGCGCCCACTAGGCGACCGTAGGCAGTTGCCTAGGGCGCCAAGATTTGGGGGGCGGCAGGCAGCTGCCTCCCAGCTCCCCGCTCAGCCGCTGAGTGGGGAGCCATGGGGCAGCTGCCGCGAGCCGCCGAGCCTCCCCACCCCGCTCAGCACCTGAGCAGGGAGCTGCGAGGCCGCCGCGAGCCGGCCCGCCTGCCCCCCTGCTCAGCGCCTGAGTGAGGAGCTGCGGGGAGCTGCCCCGGATTCCCCACTCAGTTTCCGCAGCCCGCGGGTCACAGGTGGGTGGGGGGGAGGCTGAGCTCCCGCGGGCAGGGGAGCTGGCTGCGTGGGGGGGCGGCAGTGTGGGGGGGAGACTGAGCTCCCGTGGGCGGGGGAACTGGCTGGGAGGGAGCGGCATTGTGGGGGGGAGCGGGAAGGCTGAGCTCGCGGGCGAGGGAGCTGGCAGGGGGGGCGGCATTGGGTGGGGCGGCGCAGGGCTGGTGCAAGGAAGTTTCGCCTAGGGTGCAAAACTTCCTTGCACCGGCCCTGACCATACCACTTCTCAGTTTATGCCATTTACAATATTTCATGTGTCGTTTTTGTCCTTCTTTACTTCATTTGTCTCTTTGAAATAAAATGTTTATCTTGCGCATGTTCTCCCAGCTGACTGTATGTCTGTCCTATACCTTTGGCATAAACATGTCCCTAGTGCACTAGGTAGGAATCTTCTAGAAAACAGCATTTACTAGGCTACTTGCTTTTACTCCCCTTGTGCAGGGTTGGGAACTCATAAGAGGAGCAGTAGCTCCAATCACTCTTCAGTTCTTTCCACTTATTCAGGAATTCCTTTGCAAGAGACTCCAGAGAAAGGTGACATTTTAGAAGTGATAGTAAAGTAACTATATTTGCAGACCTGGGAGACAAGGCAGAGGCAAAAGGCAGTTCCAAATACTATCCATATTACATTATGCTAATATATACCTGGATTTTTAATCTTTGGGTCTTCAGATAACATCTTATTCAGGCACTTTACATGACTTTCAAATTCTACCCTTTGATAAGCATGCTCTTGCAATTTTCTCATGTGATATGCCATTTTTTTCTCTAGCACTGCTCGTTTCTACAATATTTTTAAAAAAATGTTAGAGATATTTAACATGATTGTCGCTGCATAGAGCAAAAAAATTTTCTTTAGTGCAATGATATTTTGGTAAAAGTTTCTGTTCAAACTTTTATAATATTTTATCAATCTATTAATTATCAGTGTGACATGTATAGACATCAAATGTACCTTAAATGTATTAATGAATTTTAATACCTACAGCTCCATCTAGTTTTTAAATTAAAAATATGTTATCTGTCACTATTAATTAATGACACAACAAAAATGTGTATGTAGCTTTTGTTTTAGCTCCCCACAGTGCCTATCCAATACTTAGAGACTTGGACGTGGAAGACTAACTCCAGTATCAACATGTGGGACACACAATCGATAAAAAACCTAGATAGGTTGAAATCAGAGTCTGAATTCCCAGAGCAACAGAAACTTTAATGTTTTTAGTAACTGTGTCAAGAATCTCTCATTAATTTACATATGGTTGGAGTTCCTTTCTCTGTCTCATTCTAAAAATTAGTTCCAAAGATTAAACAAGCCTGTAGGTATGTTTTCTTATGGGGATCTATTGTGTATTTAGAATTAATCAAGTTAGTTACAGAGCTGAGATTGGGAATTGCTACTTTAAAACTGGTTAGAAATAGCTTGTTGTTTAGCCCAAAGAAACTGAAGGTTAATTAAGTCAAACTTACTGGTGCCCCCCCAGATTTAAACCATATTTTCTTTCAGTACAGGATAGAAAATACTTTTCTCCATCTTTCTGAATCAGATAGTCTCTACATCTAGATAAACAGTCTTGTTCCTTTAATTTGATGTCTCTTATTCTATTGTATCCCTGAAAGCTCTGAAGTGAAATGTAGAAGATGTAATTTTGTTGGTTTTTCTGTTTGAATGGTTGTTGCACTCTGAAAATTATAGGAACTGTATGACATAAGAAGGGAAAGAAACAATGAAAGATATATGCTTCTAATATGTGTATAGCTTTGAAATATTAAAAGAAGTTGCCTTAAAGGAGGGAACTCTCATTAATACTGTGGTGACCTTCTAGGGTGACCAGATAGCACGTGTGAAAAATCGGCATACTTTTTTTAGGGGGTTGGGGAGGTATAGTTGTGTATATTGGAATGCTCCTGATAATACTGGGAGAGGTGGTCACCCTAGCTAATTCAAAAATCTTTGGGGCTTGTACACACTAGTGCTTACTTCAGTATAACTTATGTCGCTCAGAGGTGTAAATAAGCCACCCTCCGTGAGCGACGTAAGTTACACCGACCTAAGCACTGGTGTGGACAGCGCTATGTTGGTGGGAGAAGTCTCCAGCCGACATGGCTACCGCTGCTCAGGGAGGTGGAGTAATTATGCCAACAGAGAGTTCTCTCCCATCAGCATAGAGCAGTGGTTCTCAACTGTGGTCCACCGATTCTTCAGGGAAAGCCCCTGGCGTGCCAGACCAGTTTGTTTACCTGCCGCAGCGGCAAGTTCAGCCAGTCGCTGCTCCCACTGGCTGCGGTTCACAGTCCCTGGCCAATGGGGGCTGCGGGACTCAGCAGACAGCACAGCCCTAGGCCCACGCCACATCCCGCAGCCCCCATTGGCTGGGGGTGGCGAACCGTGGCCAGTGGGAGCCGCGACTGGCTGAACCTGCAGCTGCGGCAGGTAAACAAACTGGTCTGGCGTGCCAGGGGCTTTCCCTGAAGAATTGGTGGACCACAGTTGAGAACCACCGGCATAGAGCATCTGCACTAGCAGCACTACAGCGGCACAGTTACATCCATTTGGCTGCACCACTGTAGCGATTCTAGTGTAGGCTAACTCTTGGAAATGAATGAAACTTAAAATGCTCCTATGAGAAAGAAACAAAGAAATGAGTTATACACCAATGCCTGCTTCTGGACATCATTGAACACAGCAGAGACCCGAAGAACAAAAATCTGAGAGCTAGTTGACGAGTGTCAAATAGAAAATAAGAGGATTGCCCTTAGGTTACAAAGTTCTGACATCCCTGCCATAGCGGATTGTCAGTGACAATTACAGAAAACCAAGAGGTTACTGTGGTGCACTAAACAGCTGAAGTAAATGGAACTCCTCACTGTGTGAGAGGTTAATCATGTGTTTGGCTTTTCAGGACTGGGATCCAGGGGAGGACCTGGATGTCCTAATTAGATTATTTTTAAAAGCTTGTATTTTAACACCACATGGTTCCTTTTTTTTTTGGATAAAAACTTTTATTTAATCTAGTCTTCTCATTCTCCAATCTCCCCTTATTTAAAAATGTAACCAGAACAAGCAATTCAAACTATTTCCAGAGGAGCCCTGTCCCCCACTCAAGAAACTTAAGATTCATAACTATGATCAGAATCTAAAAGAGATTTTTATTTTGGATAGCATTACTGATTACACTTATCTAGATACTGTACGTATGGTCTTAATCATTAGCTTCTTTCTTCTGTGGCATGTGAGTTTTAAAGAAATAGCTACTTAATATACCTTTTTAGCTTTCTCTTCTCTTCTTTTCCATCGCAGTTCCTCAATTCTTGCTTCTCGTTTCACATCCTCTCCAATTTTCAGCAGAAGTAACATCTCTTTTTGCTTCCATTCCTAAGGATCACAGATTTATCATATCATGCCAAAAGGTGATAATTATACATGTATTTTACTTTGTATGTACAATTTTTCTGCTGCTTCATTTAATGATTTTCTGTTCACTATGGTATATTTTAAACACTTTGGGCCAAATTCATTCCTAGTGTCAGATCACAGCAGTCAATGATGTAACCACAGCGATAAATTTGGTACCTTTAAAATTATTTTTCCAACATATTAAATTCTACAAACAGCAGAAAGATTACTGGCTTGCCAGTGGGCTGGTGGGAGAACAGAATGACAAGCATTTTTTCATGACTTTTCTTTCAGCCATGACCTGTTTAGAATCACTGCCTTGCAAAGCTACATGTTCTGACACTTGCACCACAAAGCCCTGTGGTTACCCCTCTTCAATGCAGCCTAATCTCCCTGATTGCAGTCACAATTTTGCACCCAGAAAAATTCTACTTGTATTCACTTTGTCCCTACAAATTGTCCTAAGCATGGATCCTGCTATTTAGTCTTGTAAACACCTGCTTGTGAGTGGAAATCAGGGATGAAATCCTGCCTCATTGAATTCAATGGGAGTTTTGCCATTGACTTAAAGGAATCAGGACTTCACCCCCGGTACACAACTAATGGTAGGATTTGAGCCTGTAAAAAGCAAGCCTAAAAGGGGAACAGTGTCTAGAAATCAGGGCCATAAAGTATTGGATCCTGTAAACACTTAGGCACATGTTTACTACTAGGCATGTGAGCAACCCTATTGAACTCAATGGGACTGCTCAGACACTTGACGTAAAGCACATGCATAGGTGCTTGCAGGAGTGGGTCCATATTCATCAACTTTTTAAAATTCTTTGTGAACTTGTTAGTAAACTCATTGGCTGCTGGCAATTTTAATTATTTGTCAATTGTTTCATTAAGATGTGTGTTTGTGTATATATAAATTGTATGGTGTCTTTCAATTTCTTGTTTCTAACCTCCTCCATTTTTATATGAAGAATAGGTTGTTTCTTTTTCTTTTTTTCGTGTTGCCTTTTCTCTTCCTCAGCCTGTTGAAGGAGATGTTTTTCTTCCGCGATGCACTTAATTTTTTCCAATTCTTTATTAATCATGTCTACATATCTTTAAATAAAAAATGTAAATCATTGGTAAGAATCAGCTGGAGTCATCTTACCCAGTCAATTTTCTGCTCAGTCCCTGCTACCGTCTTTGCCTGAGTTTCTGTTTGCTTAAGCCAGCTGAAGAATTTACAACTGACTCCACAAATGTCTAACATAATTCATACCCGGTAAATTAACAATTCTAATACATTTAGTTCTTTCATAATTTAGACTCAATAAAAATAAGGCCCCAACCTTGCAAAGAGTTCAATGCAGGTCCCTACAGACACTCCCAAATTATAAATTATTATGTGTCTTATACCTGTTCCTCATCTGTCTTTCTCGGTCTTGTAAATTTTCTCTTTCTTCTCGGAGCAGCCACTCTCTGAAGTGAGAGGTGTCTGCACCTTCTGGAAGCAGATTGGGATCCTGTAGTTTTGTTATTTGTTTTTCAAGCATTTTCTGAAAATCAAGAATGGATTTTAGGGCTTTATTTACTGGAAATGCTTTCATGAGGCACCGGTCTCGCTCTGCATTGACACTTAAAATACTTAACAGAAAAGCAATTTGCTAAGGGCCAAACCCTCCCCTTTACCACCAAAATGACATGGAAAGGAGAGATATACATGCAGTTTGTAGGTGTGATGGGGTATACAAACTCCACACTGGGCAACACAGAGTTAACGAGCTAATGTGACTCAGGTGGGCCTGCCCCACCGCACCTGTGAGACAGGTCAGACTTGGAGGGAGGAGCTTAAAAGGGAGAAACCCAGCTCGATCAGCAAGGAGAGCTGGCTGGCGGGCGGGCGGACGGGCGGGCGGGCGGACGGGCGGACGGCAGGCAGGCAGGCAGGCAGGCAAGAACTCTTTAGCTGACTGCTGCCTGGTGAGGGAAGGCCTGTTGCAGATCCACTTGTGATGGGATCATTCCTTTATGCTAGCCAATGAGCCTAGTTGGGCCCACAGCTTTGTAGAAGCCTCTGAGAGCTTTACCATATCTCTGGGATGATTTGTTTGTGTTTACTTCTTTTATTGTCAAACCCCAGAAATGGAAGACTAACTGGGGCTCTGCTGGAGGGCTGAGCCTCTTAAGCTTGGATTGGCATGCTGGAACACCTAGAGAGTGGAGGCCTGGGTGAGTGCTGGGGCCTGCCCAGGCCTAGAGGGTGCCATGGTGTGGCAACCCTGGTGACAGTAGGCTACTGCAATTCTGTGACATGTTCCCCTTTGGAATGAGCAACCACAGCTTTGTCCCGCCCCTTTGTTCCCTGCTCCGCCCCCCCCCCCCCCGCCCCCCCGGGTTCTTTGCCCCACCTGAGCACTCGGAGCAGTTTGGGGCTACCTACACCCCCTTTTTAAAAATGTCTGCAGCAAGCCGAGAAGGGAAACTCCCCCTTTGAGTGACTCACTGACGTCTACACTATGGGGTTAAGTTGACCTAAGTTACACAACTCCAGTTATGTGAATAACGTAGCTGGAGTCAATGTAGCTTAGGTCGACTTATTGCGGTGTCTACACCACGCTGGGTCGACGGGAGAAACTCTCCCATTGACTTACTTTACGCTGTACCGGAGTCAATGGGAGAGCGGTTGGTGGTTGATTTAGCAGGTCTTCACTAGACCTACTAAATTGACCCCCAGTGAATCGATCGCCACAGAGCCAATCCACCGGTAAGTGGAGACAAGCCCAAACTGCCAAATTTGACAGTGCAGACTTTTGAGAGGTCTGGTCTTTAGCTTTTCCATTTCTTTGTTTTAGAAAATAGTTACCTGCTCCCTGTGGGTTAAATTGCGCCTTTGAGCACATCAGACACGTCTGGGAGGCAAGTGGGGAGTACGGCAGTAGTATTGTAAGCTTTTGCATTTCACCTTTAAAACATCAGCTGTACAATCAACTCCTAGAATGTTGTCTGTCAATCAGCTGCCAAGATCCCTCCCATTTCAAGTTGTTAGCAGTGGACTCACCAGGGCTGAAGAGAGGTGGTTGAGAGAGAAGAAAGCAAAGAGGAAAGTACGCCAGCTTCATGCTCTGGTCCTGCGCCGTATGCCTGCCCTATGCATGGTATGGACTGTTGCTCAAGAACTGGACTGTGTTGACACTTGCCGTGCTGCAGCATGATTTGTGGTAACGGAACTGCTTTGCTGCTTACACCATTGTCTTTCAACCCAGAGGGTTGCCACCAAAAACAGTGGACTCATTAACCAGACATCAGCTTTACAGGCCATATACTCTGCTAGGCACAGAAGAGTGTGTTCTCAAAACTTTGGTAACAGTCCCACTGACTTTCTAATTCAGGATTAGCCATTGGGTAAACTCCAATGGGAGGCTCTGCAGTCACTGTAATTTTTTTAGCTGACTGCTATTTTGTGTTTGTTTTTTAAACAAAACAGAATTTTAACTACTTTAATTAACTTACTTGTTCTCTCATATAATTTTTTTCAAACTCTAACTTAAGGGTGGTCAGATACTGCCGGTATTCATTGAATTCCTTTAGTGTACACACAACCTAAAAAGAAAAAGATGCATAGAAAATGGTTATTTGCTCTATATAGCCATGGATCAAAATACTTTCACGTACAGTGCATATTACTGTCTTTACAGAGATACATACGTTGCTTATCAGTAAACTATGGTTCTCTGAACATATTACCTCTGCCAGTTTCCACTGTAGAAGTTGCTGCTATGCAAGCCGCAGAATTATTTCAAAATAGTGACTTGTGAGAGAGAGATCATGCATGCAGATCCTTTGGATCCAGCCTTCTAAACCAAGAGTGTAAAACCTTTCTCCATCTAATCATCCCTAATTCCCCATCTCTCTGCTGGATGGTGCAGTCACGGAACCAAAACCCTCTTTTTGCACAGGATTAGTTTTTTGCTAAACCTTTATATTTTTATAGCACGTAAAAGAAAACTGTTAGGTCTGTCTGACATGGCAGCTCCTTCTTTAGCTGTGGCCCTGGTCAGGGATCCTTCTCATGAGACTGTTATAAGATGAAATCTGCTGTGTTTGGAAAAGGGGCTATTGAATTGGTACCAAAACTGCACACAGGAAAGGGACTTTATGGTATTTTCTTATTTCAAAGAAAAATGAGAATTATTTGCAGGCTCTCTATCTAAAGACAAATCTTTTGTGCAGCTTTCTTAGAAAGATAAAATTGCATGTCATTACTCTGGGGAACATCATCTTTCCTTTAATTAGTCAAGATTGCTTTAGGACCCTTGGCCTTTGGGATGTGAACACTACTTCCATATATCAGCAAGGTAAAGGCACAAGAACTATGTCATGTTCAAGCAGGCAACAATCAATATCAGTACGAGCTTTGAGAATTGTCTTTCAATAATATTGGGCACTGGCTGTTGGCCATTTTACCCATACCTGGCCATTTTGCTTTCTTAGATCCGACTTCTCAGTCACACTAAAGCCTCTTTACATTGCTCTCATAATGCAAATTGGCCTTAAAGGGAGTGACTAAAATTTCAGGTCTTAATTTTCATTTATCCATTTACTTTTTAAGGGTTAAATTCAGACCTGGGGCAAGAGGGGGCAACTCTATTGACTTCAGTGGACTGAATATGACCCTATAACTCTACGTTGTTCTTACTGATAGAGTTGGATAGGTTTTTCTGGAAGTCATTGATTATTGCTTTCTTAGTCTTTCTTGATACTCTATTTCAGATTTTTACCTCTAGGGTTCATTGTTTAAAAGTTTCCGGTTTACCTCTGCAACTAGATCACTGTGGTATTACCTATATTTCTTGCACTTCCCTATAATTATGATAGGGAACCCAGAATCCAGGCCTGATTCATCAAAGCACATGTGGTTAACTTTAGGCACATGCTTAACTTCCATTGATTTCAAAAGATTGCATGAGCCAGCGTAAATTATTAAATGTATTTTCACTTTAGACATACCACGAAGGAAAATAACACTAACAGCAGCACAGTATTGTATGGCAAGGCTCCACCAAGACACAGTGGTCTCAGTCCTGCCCTCTGTGGCACTTATGCATGCAGGCGGGGAGAAGGAATAGGGAGCCTGTGACATAGTGTACCAGGAGTTTGATGCCCCCCCGCTTCAGGCCCTGTTGCCTTGGCACATCATGCTAGAAGATGTTCTTCTGGGGGAAAAGTGTGGAGAGTTTAAACTGGCAAGAGGTGCCTAGAGAGGCCACCCAGGATCATGTGCTTATAGAACTAATGAGAACCAGTTCCCCAATGGCTAGAAGGGCCAGAGTAGGCAAAAGCCAGTCAGGACCAAGGGGTAAAAAGGACTGACTGCTTCTTCCAGGGGGCAGTTCTGAGTGAAGCTGGGACAGAGGAGAAAGGACTTCCCCATCTTAACCTAAAAGCCCGGCCTGGTTAGGGACCTAACTCTGACTACACTTCTTGATCGAGCCAGTGAAATTCCATGATGTAAACCAGTCTTTAGAACCCAAGTGGCCTCTTGAGCTGGATTTCCACTGTTGGAAAATTAAAAGGAGCAACTTGTTTCATGCGATACCCCCACTGATTCAGATGAACCTAAGACAGAGCCTCTTCTCTCTACTGAAATAACCAGAAAGAATCTGTCCATAGACAGTGATAAGAGAGATGCACATTGACCCATACACAGCACCCCAGCAGAAAATGAAGCATGTCCAACACCTAGCTGGCTAGTGTGTTTTCCACCATCGATGGCTAAGGGGCCTTCTCCAAATAACATACTTCTGCCTTGCATTGTGGTGGCTCATTGTGTTGGCTGTATGACCATTTACCCACCACTGATGCCAGCTACATGTGTTTTCTAGGAAGGCAAGATAAACTCTAAAGTTATATGGGTGGGAATTTCAAAAGCGCTTAGTGTTGGTCTCACTCTGTTTCCATGGAAATCCAAAGTAAAGCTGCCCTTACCTTCAATGGGCACAGAGTTAGGCCAGCACCGAGCGCTTTGAAAATCCCATTGACATAAATATTCATAACATCTTATTTAACCTACTTTGTTATCGTTGGTGACATAACCTCCTTTCTTTAATCTCCGTAGATTATTTTTGCGCTTGTAATAGGAACGCAAATGTGGATCATGTAGACTTCTATATTTTGTTGTCATTAAGCGACAATAAGGATCCCCAAGATCAAAGCCACTAGGAGGTTGATAAAGCTGTAAAAATATATATTCAAAAGTATTAACAGAATATTACCTATCTGAAAAAGAGATAAAGAAGTTTCACAGTTCCTAAACACACTGGTCAACACTTTCAAACATCAGGGGGTTGGATTAATTCCTGCTTTCAGCAGTTGCACTAGGTATGTTTTTTACTCAAACAAAAGAGTGCTGTATTTGTGGTACTCTTAATGTGAGAATAACTTGTGTCTTAATTTTAAATTTGTTGGTTTTTGGATGACTGCTCTACTGGCTGCAGTACTGAGATGTTTAATTATTTTGGATATTTATAGAGAATTTCAGTTGCTCTACTAACATTTAAAAAATATACGTCTATAGACACAATTTTGCCCCTGTAGTGAACTGTGCCCAAGTTCTGTATTTGCAATCTGTTCATGTCTTTCTCTGGAAATTCTTCATGTTTTTCACTGCAGTCGCAAAATTATGGATGCTGTTCATGGTAGATGCAGGACTGGACCTGCAAAAATGGAAACCTTGTTTGAAAAATCCCTAAAATTTTATTTAGCTATTTTGAGTTAATATAAAATTCTGTAGCCATTCAGAAAAACTATAGGCAAAATTCTTTAGATGTTCATTTTTCTTCAGTTTTCAATATATTGTTCCAAAACAATAAATGGTGGAGACTGTGGCTGGTTGTACAAGGAGACTGGTCCTGGGAGACAGTGGGGGAAACACAGAGGAACGTGGAGCTGATTGGCTGAGACAGGGTGAAGAACACTGACATCAGATGTGGTGCTGGGGGCAGGGGAGTTGCGGGGGGCGACTGCGACTGACTGGAGGAGACTGGGTCTGGAAACCAGTAGGCTAAAACAAAAAAGGGGAAAAGAAAGGAGATCTGATGAGGAGCTATAACAAGTGTTACTGTAACAATTGTTACTATAACAATTCTGACAAGGAGCTGACCTGTTGGAGGGAGGGATAGCTCAGTGGTTTGAGCATTGGCCTGCTAAACCCAGGGTTGTGAGTTCAATCCTTGAGGGGGCCATTTAGGGATCTGGGGCAAAAACTGGGGATTGGTCCTGTTTGAGCAGGGGATTGGACTAGATGACTTTCTAACCCTGATATTCTATGTGGGTGGGGGGGTAACTGGGGCTGGCTGGCATAGGTAACTATAATTCTGGCATTTCTTAACTTTCGAGTGCTTGACTTTTCAACCTTAATGTTCTTTCAAGATAGTTTTTATGTATGTGTAACAGGATATAAGATGTCAAGACATATAAAAGAGTAAAGAGACCAGTTTCCAGAAAAGGATTTACCTTATCATATAAATTAATTACAGTAAATTCCATGCCAAAAAACTATAGCAATGCAATAGTAAACTGGAGAATATTACCACATATAAGAACCTAGGAATTTCCTTTCTAGATCAGACCATGGGTCCATTTAGTCTGTTGGGACCACTGAATCTTTGCTTCACCTTTGCTGCACGACATACAAGTGGGGAAAGGCATGCAAGGTATGGACAGTGAAGGTGTCCCTTGTCAAAGCCGTCTTCTCAGTATCACAAGCAGCAAACTGGTAGCTTCTTGATTAGGTAAATGACAAAGAGGTCTACTTCCAGCATTTCCCTATGAGGGGAAGATTAACCACTTTCAGATCCAGGTATCACTCATGACAGGGTCTATCATCAACTGTCTCAGTCAATCTGTGACTGTTCTCTTTCCCTGCTGGGTAAATGGTGACCAGAAATATCTTATGAGGAAAAACCCATTCTCAAATCTACAGGACCTGGTGCCTCCCTGCTTCTTCCTGATTTTCCATTGGAACCAAGACCACCTTTTGGGACACCAAGTCTCTCGAAGTGCTTAGTAGGCATGGACAAGCCTTATATCTTATATCTAGAACATTTGTGTGTAGTTGCTGTTCCTGGTCTGAAGTCCCTCTGTGTGGTCTCCACATCTCAGAGTGGATGTATTCATGGTGATTACAACATGTGCTAGTGGAACTGAGAAGTCAGGTCCTAGCTGAAGATTGTTCTTGACTGCCACCAGGGCAGAGAGGCCCCAAAGCCATCTGCCACCTGCATGAAATGTGAGAATCCCTGTGTAGCTTGGGTCCACTGAGGTTGCTTCCTGTGCAGACTTGCCATTCAGTAGTGTGAATACTGTTGACATCAAAAGATCTAACATATGTAGCAAGCTGACAAATCCCCTCCACCAGACTTATGATATCCTGAATCAAATCCTGGGGTGGGAAAACTTTGAGCTGAGCAATTTCTACCAGGGCTTCTACTTATTTCAAATGCCTGCGAGGAAACAAGCTGGCACTTTGGGTAGCTTATCATGAACGCTACAGATTTCAGCACCCCGACGGTTGATTCATGAACGGCAGTTCCAGAAAGGAGAATACATGCACTCCCAATGTGTGCAGGTAGACCACATCTGAGCTTTCAATAAACACACATGGCACTGACACCAGCCTAGAAGACAGTATATGGTATTGGAAGTGCTGTTCCCCTATTACAGATTTGAGATATATCCTGTAAGCTTATGAATGGCTAGCCAACTACAAAAGCAGTTTCTTCTCCCTTGGTATTCACATCTCAAATGCTAGAAAAGGGCCTCACCCTCCCTGATTGAACTAACCTCGTTATCTCTAGCCTGACTCTTCCCTGCATATTTATACCTGCCTCTGGACATTTCCACTGCATGCATCTGACGAAGTGGGTATTCACCCACGAAAGCTTATGCTCCAATACGTCTGTTAGTCTATAAGGTGCCACAGGACTCTTTGTAGCATCCTGTAAGCTGGGATTTTCAAAGGATCCTAAGGGAATTAAGTACCCAAATTCCTTAGGTTCAATGGAAAATTCCAGCCAAACCACTGGCACTGCCCATAATGCATAGCCAGTAGCCTTTCTCTACAAGGGGCATGATCGTAGATCTTCATTTTGATCAGTGCTTCTAAATGGCTACATAATGATAAACACCTTGAGCTGGATCTGAGCCCTGCTGTCTTTTGCGTACCAGGGAGTACTAGTACTTGGAATTCATTCCTTTTCCCAGTGGCATGGATTTGATGGCTTTCTTTGATTACTTGCAGCATTTTTTCCTTATGAATAAGTACTTAAGAGCAGTAACTCTGCTTAGAAATGCCAGGACATTGTCTGTTAGAGTCATGAAAAAATATATGTATTTGAATATTGTATGTTGTTTGAGAAATTATATTTTGCTAAGATAACTGATTTATGCATTAACTGCCCCATGTTTTATGTGCTGTACTTCACACTGTGTAGCACATTGTCAACATACAGAGCTATCTGAATGATAATAATATAAGCTTACCGACCACCTGACCGGGATGGTGATAGTGACTGTGAAATGCTCAGGGAAATTAGAGAGGCTATTAAAATTAAAATAAAAAACTCAATAATAATAATGAGGGATTTCAATTATCCCCATATTGACTGGGTACGTCACCTCAGGATGGGATGCAGAAATAAAGTTTCTTTACACCTTAAATGACTGCTTCTTGGAGCAACTGGTCCTGGAACCCACAAGAGGAGAGACAATTCTTGATTTAGTCTTAAGTGAAGCACAGGATCTGGTCCAAGAGGTGAATATAGCTAGAACCCATGGTAATAGTGACCAAAATATAATTAAATTTAATATCCCTGTAGCAGAAAAAACACCACAGCGGCCCAACACTGCAGCATTTAATTTCAGAAAGGAGAACTACACAAAAATGAAGAGGTTAGTTAAACAGAAATTAAAGGGTACAGTGCCAAAAGTGAAATCTTTGCAAGCTGTGTGGAAACTTTTTAAAGACACTATAATAGAGGCTCAACTTAAATGTATACCCCAAATTAAAAAACATAGTAAGAGAACCAAAAAAGAGCCACCACAGCTAAACAACAAAGTAAAAGAAGCAGTGAGAGGCAAAAAGGCATCCTTTAAAAAGTGGATGTTAAATCCTCGTGAGGAAAATAGAAAGGAGCATAAACACTGGCAAATGAAGTGTAAAAATACAATTAGGAAGGCCAAAAAAGAATTTGAGGAACAGTTAGCCAAAGACTCAAAGTAATAGCAATTTTTTTTTAGGTACATCAGAAGCAGGAAACCTGCTAAACAACCAGGGGGGCCACTGGACGATCGAGGTACTAAAGGAGCACTCAAGGACGATAAGGCCATTGCAGAGAAACAAAATGAATTTTTTGCTTAGGGCTTCACGGCTGAGGATGTGAGGGAGATTCCCAAACCTGAGCCATTCTTTTTAGGTGACAGATCTGAGGAACTGTCCCAGATTGAGGTATCATTAGAGGAGGTTTTGGAACAAATTGATACATTAAACAGCAATAAGTCACCGGACCCATACGGTATTCACCCAAGAGTTCTGAAGGAACTCAAATGTGAAATTGCAGAACTACTAACTGTAGTCTGCAACCTATCATTTAAATTAGCTTCTGTACCAGATGACTGGAGGATAGCTAATGTGATGCCAATTTTTAAAAAGGGCTCCAAAGGTGATCCCGGCAATTACAGGCCTGTAAGCCTGACTTCAGTACCAGGCAAACTGGTTGAAACTATAATAAAGAACAATATTGTCAAACATATAGATGAACATAATTTGTTGAGGAAGAGTTAACATGGTTTTAGTAAAGGGAAATCATGCCTCACCAATCTACTAGAATTCTTTGAGGGGGTAAACAAGCATGTGGACCAAGGGAATCCAGTGGATATAGTATACTTAAATTTTCAGAGAGCCTTTGACAAGGTCCCTCACCAAAGGCTCTTACACAAAGTAAACTGCCAGGGGATAAGAGGGAAGGTGCTCTCATAGATTGGTAACTGGTTAAAAGATAGGAAACAAAGGGTAGATATAAATGGTCAGTTTTCAGAATGGAGAGAGGTATATAGTGGTGTTTCCCACGGGTCTGTTCTGGGACCAGTCCTATTCAACATATTCGTAAATGATCTGGAAAAAGGGGTAAACAGTGAGGTGGCAAAATTTGCAGATGATACAAAATTACTAAAGATAGTTAAGACCCAGGCAGACTGAAGAGCTACAAAAGGATCTCTCAAAAGTGGGTGACTGGGCAACAAAATGGCAAATGAAATTTAATGTTGATAAACGCAAAGTAACGCACATTGGAAAGCATAATCCCAACTATACATATAAAATGAAGAGGTCTAAATTATCTGTTACCACTCAAGAAAGAGATCTTGGCATCATTGTGGATAGTTCTCTGAAACACGCAGAGGCAGTCAAAAAGGCGAACAGAATGCTGGGAATAATTAAGAAACTAATAGATAATAGGACAGAAAATATCATGTTGCCTCTATATAAATCCATGATATGCCCACATCTTGAATACTGTGTGCAGATGTGGTCACCCCATCTCAAAAAAGATATATTGGAATTGGAAAAGGTTCCAAAAAGGGCAACAACAATTATTAGTGGTATGGAATTGCTTCTGTATGAGGAGAGATTAATAAGACTAGGACTTTTCAGCTTGGAAAAGAGATGGCTAAGGGGAGATATGACTGAGGTCTATAAAATCATGACTGGTGTAGAGAAAGTAGATAAGGAAGTGTTGTTTACTACTTCTCATAACACAAGAACTAGAGGTCACCAAATGAAATTTATAGGCAGCAGGTTTCAAACAAATAAAAGGAAGTATTTCTTCACATAATGCACAGTCAACCTGTGGAACTCCTTGCCAGAGGATGTTGTGAAGGCCAAGACCATAACAGGGTTCAAAAAAGAACTAGATAAATTCATGGAGGATAGGTCCATCAATGGCTATTAACCAGGATGGGCAGAAATGGTGTCCCTAGCCTCTGTTTGCCAGAAGCTGGGAATGAGCGACAGGGGATGGATCACTTGATGATTACCTGTTCTGTTTATTCCCTCTGGGGTACCTGGCACTGGCCACTGTTGGAAGATAGGATACTGGGCTAGATGGACCCTTGGTCTGACCCAGTAGAGCCATTCTTATGTTCTTATGTTATTCTCCAGCATACTCAGCATATTTAGTGGCAGGAGTCAGGACTATAGAAAATAGATGTGTTTTTCCCCTCTCTATATTCAATTTTTTACCTTTTCGCCCAGATTTGTTCTATAGAACAATGTATTGGAGCCTGGTAGCAAGGGGAGCTTGGCACCAAGTGGCATTTCCAAGAGCCGAGTAGGTCCTATGCCTAGTAACTGTTGTCTGTGACTGATCTAGAAAGAGAACACAGTCATGGGATTTCAGGCTGACATTTTAATAATCAATTTGCATTGCAATTATCATAAACAACCCTTTAAGTTTAGTAACTCCAACATTAGTTTCTAGCAGAGAACAAATGGCACAGCTTTCTAAGGGTGAGAGATTTAAAGGCTGTTCTCTATTTCTGAGCACAGAATTTGCAGGTGTAGTTGAGGTCACTGAGACATCTGTGTGCTGACTACCCTCACATCAGTAACTGAAATGTCTAAAGGCCTGATACAAAGCCCACTGACATCAGTGGGAAGAAGTACATTGCAACTGTGAGTGAAAACCAGAGGCTGGGATAAAGTGAGACTGAGTATCTAGCCCTAAATCTTTATTTAAAATCTAATCTGTAACTATCCAGGTGACACCAACAAAAAACTCAGAGCAACCCATTAAACAAAGACACATTTGTAAAGATTTTGCATTAAATTCAGGAAACTGTGGGCTGGGGTGGGAGGGAGGGAAGTGCCCTCCCTGCATGCATCACTGTCCAACTTCTTTAATAAGTATGTCCAGGGTGCATATCACCTTTTCCTTCCCCCTGGATTCAAATTTACCATGTCCTCCTTCCTCAGCTCCCCCCGCACCCCGCGGAAGCCAAAATCCTCACCCCTTCTCCTCTCTCTCCCGCCCCTGCAAGCTCAGCCATTGTCTAGGAACTGGCAGACAGACCATACTCCATGGCAGCCTCCTTCACTGCTCACCTGCTCAATTTCAATCCACTATGCCCTCTGTCTTCCCCAGTCTGGAGTCCCACCTCTCTCCTCCAGCTTCTCCACCGTCCTCACAACCCCTGCTCCAATCTCCCCCAGCCTCACCTCCGGCCAACCCCACAAAAAAGCCTCCTGCCTCCAGTCCAGCTTCCCCACCCAGCCTCACCCTCTCCATGTGCCCAGCACTTACCTCTCCCAGCTTCTCTTCTGGCCTTAACACCTCATCCGCAGTCTGGGAACCAGCAGAGAGATAGTGCTCCATGGCCGCCTTCAGCATCCTTCGGTTGAGACCCGCCATCTCTGGCCTCCAACTGCCGCCTCCAAGCTCTGGCCCCAACTGGGGCCTTTGAGCGGCGGTTCTAGAACTGCTGAGCACTCTTGCCCTGTGAGTGTTCTATCACAATGACCTAGCTTCCCTCAAGCCAGGTGGTTTATGTGGCTTTCATGATTTGAGGACAGATTCATAGCGTAGACTTGCTCCCTGTTCCTGAGTGATGTGCTGTGTCACCGGAGAGCCCTCAGACGGTGGTTTGTCCTGTCCACAATACTCTACCCTGAGGGAAAGCAGGCTGTGTGGCAAGGAACTTCTGCGTGACCTGCAGCTTTCCACTCCTGTCAGTGGTGAAGGTGATTCAGGCAGTGGCTCTACTCTCCATGGCAACGAGGAAGTCTTCAAAACTGCTGGAGGCAGCTGCTTTATTTCCCCCCATAACAGTGATATCATTAGGGTGGCAGTGGTTGACATAATGCTAGACTGTTTCAGTGGCAAAGCCTTCCTGTTTCTGTTGCCTGTGGATATGGAGAGCATCAAATCATATTTCTTCCATCTCTGGAGAAGTTGTGAAGTGTGATGGCAAAGCGAGGATTTGACATGTAACTTGTTTCTTTCTGACTTTTCCCAAGCAACCTGCATCCTTTCTGTCATCCATGAGAAGCACAGAGCCCTGGCTGGAGAGGAGGGCCTATTGCCCAGCTGTTGCACGTGCAGGTTCTTCAAAATGTTGGACAGAACCTTCAGGACAATAAGGGCCCCAGCCATTGTGACTGAACTGCAGGCTGAGGTCACCTCAGTTTACTGCAAATACTGCAAAACCAGAGTATTAATGAGAGAGTGCTTCTGTTCTGCCTTCCAGGTTTGGTGTAGGGCATCCAGCACTGAAAGCTGCTTTTGGACTGGGATTATCTCTTGCTATGTGTACGCATAGCACGGATCACAATGGGGCCCTGATCTCGACTGGGGCCTCTAGGGGCTATTGTAATACAAACAATAATACACGTTCATATGCAAATAGTCAGCAAGGGCCCTGTTCCATGGGGCTTCCTCTATGAGGATTAATGCACATGACTATACAGTCCAAGCAGAGACACTATGACTATATCCCATGGCTAAGAAAACTTCCATAAAATAAATAAATGACTTATGGAGAGTTAGTGTGAGTGGAGCTGATGTCCCCCAGTGAAACGATTCTTTAGCCAGCAATGGAAGCTACAACGCTCCTCCTCCTGCATGCAGGATATTGCTGGACATTCACCTAGAAGGAGCAGGCATAGGAACTTCTGACAAGCCAGGAGGCTGTGCCTGCTTGCAAGGTGATTGATGGAAGCTACATGTCCACTTGGCCATTCTTGGCAGCCTAACTGCAGCCTGGCTTCTGAGCTTCGTGCCCAAGGGTCTGCTGCACAGCATGCATTCTCTGGGGATGTTTATGCTGTTATGTTACAGATCCGTGCTTCAGTATGAGGCCTGTTCCCTTTTTTGTCTTCTCTTCCCCTTTCTCAACCGAAGGGTTGAGAAGCACAGACTGACAGCAGCTGCAGCTTTGTTGAGGTAAAATTAATTAACTGATAAGGAAACATGGTGTTCAAGACAGCAGCCTCTGCCAATGAAGGTATAAGCATGTGACTATACACCTGCATGTCTCAGATACTTGTTCTGAGCTCAGCTCTTGCCATTCACATTAGGGAGGGATGAAACATTTGCAGTGTCTGGAGTTTAGGGTTAATTTTAGTTGCTTAGAGCCACCATTTAGACAGGACAGGAGGAGCCCTTTAATGAGACGTTCAGAAGGTCTAAGATGGCAGGAAATCGAGGTTGAAGGTTCTTTCATCCTGGTGGCCTGAGTCTCTCTGCATTCAATATGGTGTCACCAAAGTGGCTGAATCCCACCACAGGAGAGGAGAGAAAAAATGAGACTCTACCTGAAACCTGAATTTATTAAGAGGTTCCAAAAACTATTCCAAGGATTGGGAAAACTGGACGGGGAATATAATATTAAATTGGTACCAAATACTAAACCCTTTGCCATGTCAGCATCCAGAGAAATCTCCCTTTTACTAATGCGCGGGGTGAAAGAAGAAATGTGGGTGAAGTTTCCAGAAAAGATTGGTGTGCAGGTAGGCTGAAAGTCCCAAGGCCAGACTGCAAGGTTCAGATCTGTGTAATCCCTAACAAGCTTAATGAAAACATCTATGCAGGAAACAGTATGTATTTTCATGCATAGAAAGCACCAGAAAATAGCTCAAGAATGAAGACCTGCATGTAAAGAATCATCAAAGTTCCCAGTGAAATTCACTCAAGAAGAAGGTCTGCATTGTAGAACCAGTGCTGCTCTTTACTTCTCAGTCCATTCTGCATAAATAACTTTGTCTTATTTATGCCTTATTTGTGGTTTTGGTTTAATAAGACAACTATCACTTGCAGTCTGAGTTCTCAGGAAGGTATATGGAGGGGAAATAGATGAAGTCTTTTCAACTAGTGAGTGAGACCAACGCTAAGCTCTTTAACTGGACCTGGCTGATTTTTCCATTTGGAAACTGGTAGCTAGAGAGAATCATTTTCAAGCACCTGCTCCAACTGTCCATATTTACTCAGTGCTGTTAAACTAGAGATGATGCAAATGAGAACACAGTGCAGCTAGTACAATGACAATTACAGATATCCAAGGCATCTGGTCTGGAGACAAAAGCCCTGACTGGATTTCACGAGCTTTTGGAACCGTCAGGGGCTTTGCCCTCCAGAGCAGGATGGGGCAACACATCCAAAGGGGGCAGGGTGCCTTGCCCCTTCTCCCCTCAAAAGGGGAGTCTCCCTCATCAAGCATAGCTGGAACTGAGCTAACCAGTGGGTGTCATTTACAGAATGATACTACTTTAAAACCACTCTTCCAGCACAGGAAGGATGCTCTGGAAGAATTCCACCATGATTTCAACAGCTTCCACCCCACCATCAACCTCAGCCTGGACCAGTCCACATGGGAGGTCCACTTCCTGGACACCACGGTGCAAATAAGTGACGGTCACATAAACACCACCTTATACCGAAAACTTACCAACCACTATGCCTACCTTCATGCCTCCAGCTTCCATCCCAGACACACCACACAGTCCATTGTCTACAGCCAAGAACTGAGGTACAACCACATTTGCTCCAACCCCTCAGACAGAGACCAACACCTACAAGATCTTCACCAAGCATTCTTTAAACTATGATACCCGCACGAGGAAGTAAGGAAACAGATCAACAGAGCCAGACGTGTACCCAGAAGCCTCCTGCTGCAGGATAAGCCCAAGAAAGAAACCAACAGAACACCACTGGCCATCACCTACAGTCCCCAGCTAAAACCCCTCCAATGCATCATCAGTGATCTTCAACCCATCCTGGATAACGATCCCTCACTTTCACAGGCCTTGGGAGGGAGGCCAGTCCTCGCTCACAGACAACCCACCAACCTGAAGCATATTCTCACCAGCAACTATACACTGCACCATAGTAACTCCAACTCAGGAACCAATCCATGCAACAAACCTCAATGCCAACTCTGCCCACATATCTACACCAGCAACACCATCACAGGACCTAACCAGATCAGCCACACCATTACTGGTTCATTCACCTCCATGTCTACCAATGTAATATACGCCATCATGTGCCAACAATGCCCCTCTGCTATATACATCGGCCAAACTGGACAGTCCCTACACAAAAAGATAAATGGACACAAATCAGATATCAGGAATGGCAATATACAAAAACCTGTGGGAGAACACTTCAATCTCCCTGGACACACAATAGCAGATTTAAAGGTAGCCATCCTGCAGCAAAAAAACTTCAAGGCCAGACTTCAAAGAGAAATTGCTGAGCCACAGTTTATTTGAAAATTTGATACCATCATTTTAGGATTAAACAAAGACTGTGAATGGCTAGCCAACTACAAAAGCAGTTTCTCCTCTCTGGTGTTCACACCTCCAAATCAGCTGCTAGAAGTGGACCTCATCCTCTCTGATTGCATTAACCTTGTTATCTCAAACCTGATTCTTGACTGCATATTTATACCTGCCTCTGGAAAGTTCCACCAGATGCGTCTGATGAAGTGGGTCTTCGCCCACGAAAGCTTATGCTCCAATATATCTGTTAGTCTATAAGGTGCTACGGGACTCTTTGTCGCTCTTCCAGCAGGTTCCCTGATATTTGGATTGTTCTTATCATCTGAATCTTCAGGCGGTTCCCAGAATCTGGGGCATGTGATTCCATACCAGGTTATTATTCAGTACCAGATATTAGCCAGTTGTATCTCGCTGCAGCAATGTTTATCTTCTCCTTTCTTGCGGGCACAAAGGGTTTTGAAATATTCAACAATTCTGTACTCTGAACATTTCAGAGAGATGGCATAAGGTGGACTCCTATTCATTATTCACCAGCATTCAAACAGCAGATTATTTTGTGAGGTGGAACCTTAAAATCAAAGCTGTGTGTAGATGATGGTCCAGGGACATCTACATCGAACACATCACCGGCCACCAACAGTACCAGGAGGCGTCAGCCGGAATGACATCATGCATCATCGACGAGAAAGGGACCGAGAGACTTTCTCCCACTGGACCATATGAACTGGAACCATAAGCTCACTGAACATTAAATCTCACCAAATGAGGGTAAATCCGTCCTCATCATTGTACCCACTCATTCTACTCCACACCTGAACATAGCCATTATATATGAACAACTTACCCTCATATCTCAATCTCTGTACTTTGACCCATTAAGCCTTTGCCCTCAATTGGGGATTTTGCAGATTATGTATTTCTTACGTCATTCGATCCTAAACCGAACTTCGCTCCCCTTGATAATCTGTACCTTATTCCCTGATAACCAGAAACTTCTGCGCTTAAACTCTGTACCGTTGCTTTTATTTGTAACATTATCTTAATAAAATTATTACAAACCTCCTGGCAGTTTTCACCGGCATACAGGTTTGCCTTCTTCTGCTTGGCCAAAAGTCCCCCCCACACACAGTAGCGGCGCCAGGGTTTTTGCCACCCTATGCGGCAGCGCTCCTCCACTGTAATCGGCAGCGCTTCGGCGGCAGCTCCTTTGAAGCTGAGTTCTCGGCGGCATTTCAGCGGCCACTTTTCTTGCCACCGAATCGCCCCTGGGAAATGAGTCGCCGCCGAAATGCTGCCCCTCAAATCCTGCCGCCCTAGGCGACCGCCTAGGGTCGCCTAATGGAAGCACCGGCCCTGAACACACATACATTGCTCCACTTTCTAACCCAGAAGCAGTAGTGTACCCAGGGGGGGAGCATGGGGAGCGGCCGCTCCCCCACTGAGCAGAAGCTGCGCTTTTTTGTGCTCCGACGCTGCCTTTTGCTCCTACGCTGCAGCCAGAGCGGAACTTTTTTTTTTGCTCCCGGCGCCTTTTTTTGCTCCCAACGCCTTTTGCTCCTACGCTGCAGCCAGAGCGGAGCATTTTTTTTTGCTCCAGGCGCCTTTTTTTAGCTCTGCTCCCCCTGTGCTCTAAACCTGGCTACGCCACTGCCCAGAAGTGGCTGCCTCTTGGTGGGAGCTGTATGTTGAAATGCCATGGAATCATTCGGGAATTAAGGTGCTATATAAATGGTAGCCATATGAGTAGAAAGGAAGCGACTCACGTAGCACATTTAACAATCCAACAACATTTTCGTCTCGGAAGGCATGGCAGAGCAGTTCTGCTGTAGAGAGTGCTGTCCCTTTAAGGAGCAGCAGAAGGCTAAGTAAGCTGCTATGTCATGTGTAGGTGCCGTCACCGTGCTGGTGCCTGGGAACCAGGAAGCAACTACACCATCTAGTGTCATCACTGTTGCAAGTGGGGAAATAAAGCGCCTAACACGAGAGGCTAATTCGATTTGGAAGCAGTTTTCTGGGGTGTTGGTAACTAAGGTAAGGACTGAGGATGAGGGGCTTTAATCCTTGATGGCGCTCCTTTAACTCAGCTCAGCGTGTAAAATGTGCACACATTTTCAACTTGGCAAATACCGCTAAACCCCAAGAGAGGGAGTCAGGAGGGGAGGACGTTTCCTTCTCTCCTCTGCCCACTTCCAGTCTCTCCTCTCCCAGTATTTTCTCGCTGGGTCTCTGTGGCACTGGTTCCCCTTGCCCTAATCTCAGTGCTGCCTCCCTATAGCGTTTGGAAGATATTAAATAGAGAGAGAAATCTGGAGAGACACATAGGAGTGCACCTTTGAACACTGACACTCATTGGAGACACTCCATAGGGAACTGGGTGAAACATATTGTGTGTGGGGCGGGGGAGGGGAGGCTTTCTCCATCCTAAATAGAGACACTTGGCATGTAAAGCTTCAGAGCTTCACTTGCAGCTCTCCCTGCCCGTTGAGATGCTGCTCCTTCTCTAGGAGGGGTGTCACAACTCCGTATGTTTGCTAGGGCAATTCAGACATGGCAGGCTGAACTGGTGTCTTCTTTCCATTGCTTTTTTTGTAACTTTTGATATTTTTATTATTTCTATAAATGTTTAGTCCTTCTAAGTTATTACCCTGAATAATATCTTGTGGTAATGAGTTCCCCAGGCTAATTATGCCTTGTATTTTTTTAATTCCTTTGATTGGTTTTAAACTTGTTGCCTTTTAATTTCACTAAGTACTGTAATATATCTAGATACAGCATAGTGGGTAAAGCACAAGGTGGTAGCCAGAGCAATCCTTCTCCCAGCTTTTGTCAATTTCATGTCATTGTTGTGTAGTGGGGAATTCTGTAGAATCACAAACTATCTGGAATGTTAGTAATGGAGTCACTGTGTGGTGTCGGTTCCAGGGTTTCAGCCTCTGCCTTCTGGGATGGCTCTCTCCTGCTCACTGAGACTCATACGCCTGCGCGCTTGCTGGCCGGTGAGTCTGAAACAGGCGTCTTTGAGCACGGCACCAGATGAGAACTGCAGACAGATGGCTGGGAGAAACGAAGCAACGAGGAAAAGGTGGATGAAGGAGAAAAAACCTAGACAGGGCTGCAGCTTGCCAGGCCTGGAGTCCTCCTGGGAAGAGAGGTATAGAACTTATGCAGCATATGCTGTGCAAGCCCAAGGAATCTGCACCTTTTCTGACTGCAGATCAGGTGTTCATAACTGTAATGGAACCAAATTACATCAGTAAAAACCAACCACTCACTCTCGGGAGTGGGAAGGGTTCAAGTGAGCACAGATTAGTGTCTAGGGTTCATCTACACAACCAAAGCAGCTAAGTTTAACAAAGATCTTGCCTACGCAAAAAAGAAAGTTGTAACTTCAACTACTCTGGCAAGTCCCCAGCACAACCATTTTGCATTTAACACACCACACACAGTTACTCGCAGTGATGCAGATGTTCACACCTTCAGAGGGATAGCACACTGCTGCTATATTTCAACATGTGACTCTGTACTGCTGAAGTGCTAGTATAGACAGCAAACTCTGGTGCAGTAACTGCACCAAGTGCAGTTGGCCCTCCCGGTGTAATGCAGCTATGCTTCTGCCTCCTCTGTTGACCGCTTGAAGCACTGGCTTCATCACCTGATAACATGGCTGCATGCCAACCTTAGAGCATCTCAGACAGCAAGTACTTGCCTGATGTCAGCTGTGCTCAGCTCTCCCTTCTCCTAACCCTCTTGGGGCAGGATAAAGAAACATTGAGATGTTTTCCCTAGACCACAATCTGACAAATAATAACATAACGAGAGAAATTAAGAGGCATAGGTAAGGGGGAAAACAACATCATAGGTATATAAGACTTGCCATACTGGATAAGATAAGACCAGAAGTCCATCTAGTTTTCCATCCTGTCTCTGACAGTGGTCAATAACAGATGTTTCAGACAAAGGTGTAAGAAGCCCAGTAAGGGAAAATTATGGTATACCTGTCTGTAGAGTAAGGTCATGCTAAACCCAGAGAGCAAGTGGTTGATGTATATTCTGAAATACTTTTTTCATTCATATCCTTATTTTTAATGTAATCCTTTTTTATGAGTCTTCTTAATTGCTCTGCCTCAATAATACCGTCTGGCAGAGAGTTTCGCAGATTAATTATGAGCTGTCCAGTAATGTGTAGAATTCTGCTGCCTGAGGGGTTAATCAATGTGTATGAGCAGTTCAGATTTTCCCTTCCAATATGTATAGTGCAACTGACTGCACTGTTAAGATGTGTGCCGAAGAGAGGTGACAGTAGATGGAAAGATGATCTCGTGGAAGATACAGGATGGATATCTCAAATGACAAAATCTGATTAATAAGGGTAAGATTGGGGGATGGGACAGAAGTGAGACCATTGTCAGAGTGGACAGAGCAATGAGTGCAGTGAGATGAGGTCTGTGAGGTAGGCTGGAGGAAGCCCATGAAGGGTTTTCAAAATAAGGACTGTTAAGAAGGCAACATGATCTCTTTACTCCTTTTCTCTCCCCTGACTGTAATAATAGTAGGATTTTATGTTTGTATTTTGTATAATTATAAAGAATAATAATGTAGCATATATTAAATGTATTGATGTATAATTTGACCATATCCTGCCAGCCACCCTTTCTGAAAGCAGAAAGGAATGGCCTAGTGTGCCATTGGTAGAGATGCATCAGCCAGAATTTTGTCTGAAGCTGATTTCAAGGCAGTCACAGACCTTTTAGGGTTACCACTTTGTTGTAGGTTTAGCATTCTAAAATAAGTAAAAGAGCAGGGGGTTGGACTAGATGACCTCCTGAGGTCTCTTCCAACCCTAATCTATGATTCTATGAATGCAATGATTGTTTTCTCTTGCATTGCAATTTGATGTTCCTGTTCAAATGCTCTGTGTAAATCAATCGTGGTTTGTGTGTGAATGAGGAATGTGTGTGTTAGAAGATGTGTGAAGGCCATCACCGGACCAGATGTTCTAGGGAGGAATCGAGGATGGATGTAAAGGTGCCAGGAGATTGCAATACACCCCTATTTAAATGTCAGAGGAGGGCAGATTGACTATTCTAAAAATGAGACAGGCACCTATCAATGGGGACAAAATAGCTGTGATCAAAACCAGCATAGGATAACTCCCTAAGAGATTAATGAAAGAACAAAATAAAATATGAGAAAAACAATTTAAGAAAACAAGCACTCGTCAAAGGACAATTGATTACAGCATGATGGTGCAAAACTTGTTGGTCCCAATGAAGAAAAATCACTATATAAACAGGGTGCTTTGCCATGAAACTTTGGGTTCATCCTCCCAAGACTTCCCCGGAGCATCGGGTTGCAACTGACAGAACTCGGCTCCTACCTACCCATGATCAACCTAGCTGGCCACTAGATTGATCTGGACTGTCGATGGTAACTATAACATCAACTGGCAGGAGTGCGTGTGTGTGTCTGTGTGTGTGATTGAATGCATATGCCAATTGTTGTATTTCCAATAAATGCGGCGTATTGCCTTTTCCCCTGAAAAAGATTCTGTGTGCTTCTTATAAGCATAACATTTTAAAAGTATTTTTCCCCAAACACAATATTAGATGACCACTCTGTTCCGCCTACTTGACAAACTTGAAGTCAGTCCTCATGCTGGGCTCAGGTGGACCTCTCTTGGTCTATTTGAGAGGAAGCATTGCTTCTGGCACTGTCAATTCAGTGTGACTCAAAATGGTAGCCAGGATCTGCAGGACAACTGGCTTTCGCTAGCCAGTGCTATGCAAAAGTCTGGACCAATCCTCTACGGGGGGAAGGGGAACAATCATTTAAGGTTCCTTTGCTCAAAGTATAAGTCACCAAAGAGGACTAGTGAAGGTGACCATTTGGGATTTAAATTTGGGGCACAGCTGGTTTTACAAGTTTCTAAAGTGCGTGTAAGAATTACCTGCTTTGGCCATGAGGTAACCAGCAATCAATTTATTTAGGTGTGTGGTGCAGTGCCCCATGCCACTCCATGTGTTACCTGGACCTGAGATTGGCTGTGTTTGGGAAGCAGGTGGTTCTGGGGTTTACAGCTGTCTTGTGCTTTTCAGGCTAACCAATGTGGCAACTCCATTGTGGAGATTCCCCTATGAAGAGCAGCTGAAGGTAAGATGTGCTCACAAGGGAGTTTCCTCCACAACCATTTCCTCCCCACCTCCTCCAGGAAACTTCCTTAGAATCTTTCATCCTCGTGTATCCTCTAGTTCTGTTCAGATCCCATTTACTGCCAGTTTCATTCTTTTATAGTAACCCCATAGATGGATCTATACTATATGAACTGGATAGAAGTATATGTGTGTACTACTTCCTCTACTAGATGGAATCAGAACCGGTCAACTGTGTGTTATAAGCCCTATGGTGTTATATTGAGACTTTCCATTAGCTCAAGTGGTAGAGACCTGTGCTTTAAGAACAAGAGGATCCAGGTTCTGTCCCTGCTGATGCTGTGAAGCTCTGAGTGGCCAGGGTGTACAACGTAAGGACAAATGTGAAGCTCCTATGGGGCTGTGGCTTAGTTACAGTATTTTCTCCTGTCCAGTGGGGTGCTCTCCCTTTCGAGTTGTGATGAGCAAGCTCACTCCAGTGCAAATGTTAATGCCTTGGAACTTTTCTGCAGGTGAAGTCTGAGAGTCAGAAGAAGGTGTTGCAAATACTGGCCTCTCATCTGAGGGAGCTTGGTACAGACAAACTGGAAATTACACAAAGACCAGATGGACTTTGCTGTCCTCTCCATTCTGTTGTCCCCTCTGTGAGTACTGGAGAGAAATCTTCCATGGGAATGTCAGGAGAGCTAAGCCCCTGACAGATCTCTTCCCCTGCTTCTGCTGAGTGCCATGGTGGAGAAAACTGCTACGCACTCAGAATAACCAGTGAGTCCAGCTCCTGCCAAACTGTCTACTCTACATCTAGTGAGAGCCCAGAGCTGTGAGGCAGTTCTGCCTATTAGGAACCGCTGCCCTGGACCCAACCCCAGCCTCCTGTGTGCATCCACTGGCTGTAACCCATGAAAAGTTCCAATTATCATCCTCATCACTCCACCACCTTAAGTATCTCAGGGATCCCGGTCTCTAATAAACCACCTGCCCTGTATTCACAGAGCACGACTGGGGAAGAGGAGGTGGCTAAACTGCTCCCCTGGAAAACACTATGGGGTCTAGGTACTGACACAACCTTCCATCCTATACTCTTTGACAGTCGTGCTACGTCTCATGCTGCCAATAAAATGCCCAGAATTGATTCCCACCCCCCATCATTTCTTGCTTCCTGGCTTTACCTTTTCCGTTTCTCTCCCCCAGCCCGTCGTTAATGGCTACCGAAACAAATCCACATTCTCTGTGAACCGAGGACCTGATGGGAACCCGAAAACGGTGGGGCTCTATGTGGGAACCGGCAGAGGTCAGTGCATGACAAAGCATAAGGCTGAAAGCTACCAAATCATACTGGGTCATAGGCATAGTCACGGCTCTCTGTACTCTGACAGTTTGGATCTAATTGTGTAGCAAGGTCCCTGAATTCTGCAGAACTCTAGTGGGAATGTTAGCAGTTCTGTAGTGGCTATGGATAAATTAAAAAAAAAAAAAAGGTTTCTAATAAATTTGGACGTAAACATACAATCAAGATAGTAGCCCCTGTTCTTTCTGTTTATATTGTTATATTGATTTTATGCTGAGCCCACATTTTCAGTACGTTGCAGATGTGTGTATTGACTAAGGCTAACCATGTTGCAGAACCACATCAATGGGGAAGCTGGAGGTTTTGGCAGTTGGGTAGGTGGCAGTTGTGGCTTTGGCACCTGAGCAGTCATGGGAGACGGTTTGGGATTGTGGGATAAGCACATCAGCTGGCTCTTCCTGCTAAAAGTTTGGTAGTGAAATCATTAGCAATGTTGACATTTAAATTGTCATCTTTGGGCTTCATGATTAACACTTCATAAAATGAATGGTCCTGTTCACATCTCTCCATGCTGTTGTTTTCAGCTGTTTGCAGGCTCAGAAAGGTACTGCTGTTTTGTTTGTACCCAGGGCTTCTCTATGTTGTGGGGTAATGTGCCATATGAGGGTATGATTTCTAAAGCGCACTAGTGTGTTGGTGCATTAATTGGTTTATGTAGACCCTGCTGGTGAGCACTAATGGATCCTGTAGCGGGGTGGATACCCTGCTCCTGCCCTGAGGGGCTGGAAACAGCCCTGGGAGAGGGCTGAGGTTGAGAAGCTGGGCTGATTGGCCGAGGGAGGGCACTGGTACTCAATCAACTAGTCCTGTCCATGCTCTGGTACCGACTCAACACCCTGAGCCCGGCCCCGGGGTTCCTTCCCAGTCTCCAGAGGCTCGCCCTGGAGTTTTTCTGGCCGGGGCTGCACTGGGTCTCTGCAGGGGTCCTGAGTCTTCCCCTGGAGGAGGGGGGACAGGGCCTGGTCTGCCTGTGCAGCCAGGTCCATGTCTTCCGCCTCCAGGCCCTGCAGAGGCTCCTTTATGGTGCAGGTAGTCCGGCGTGGAGCACGTTGGCGCACGCCTTCCTCCGCCGCCTCCGAGGGCTCCGATACGACCGGCAGCTCCTCTTTCTCCACCCGAGCGGTCTTCCGCGAGACCTCTCCGAGCTGCCGGTCTTCTACCAGGACCTCCTCCGCACCTGGAAGCTCTTTTCAGCGACCAGGTCCTTTGTGGCCACTGAGGGGGCGGATCTCCTCGCGGAGCCCCTGCTACACAATCCCAACCTACGTGTGCAGGTGGCGGAGTCTCCCTCGGTGCGCCAGAGGTTGGTCCTGGCAGATGCCACCAGGGTCGGAGACCTCCTGGACTACGGCACGGGGGACTGGGTGGCTCCCCGGGCGCTCGCACGGCGCATGGGGCTCGCCACCCCCCGGACCCCCCGGCGCGTACTCCGGGAGGTGAAGGCCGCCCTGTTCCCCAGGTCCCTCGATTTCCTGCGGCGAGCCCTGCGAGAGGGTGCCCCCCGCCCGCCCCTCACCCCGGGCCCTCCGGATATTTTTTTAGGGCCCCGTTTCCGCGAGCCCCCCCGGCACCGCCGCACCCATGCGCCGAGCCAGCTGCACGCTCCTCAGCCAGTCCGGTTTCGAACCGCGCCCAGGGCCCATCTGTGCACGCTCGTGCTTCACACGTTGCATTTCCTCACCCTCGCGTCCCGCCTCGATACCAAATGGCGGGACTATCTGCCACCTAAGGAGGGTGAGGAGCCCCGGTGGGCCAGCCTGTATTCCACCCTGGTTCCACGGCCTGCCGGGGATATTGGCTGGAGGCTCCTTCACGGAGCCGTGAGCACGGGCGTACACCTGGCGCGGTTCACCCCAATCCCCGAAGCCTGCCCTTTCTGCGGCGTGAGGGAAGACCTGGCGCACGCCTACCTCGAGTGCGCCAGGTTGCAGCCCCTATTCCGGCTCCTCCGGAACCTCTTGCTGAGGTTCTGGCTGCACTTTTCCCCGCACTTGTTCCTGTTCGCACACCCTGTCCGTGGCCCCACAAAGTCGCGAGACCTCCTAGTCAACCTCCTCCTGGCTCTAGCTAAAGTGTCCATCTACAAGACCAGGAGGAGGATGCTAGACGAGGGGGAGCTCTGTGACTGTGGGGCCTATTTCCGATCCTCCCTCGTGTCACGGATCCGGGCAGAGTTCCACTGGGCAGCGTCCGCTGGCTCCCTCGACAGCTTTGAGGAGCAGTGGGCGCTGTCCGGGGTTCTCTGCTCGGTCTCCCCATCCGGTCTCCTTGTTTTGAACCTTTGACCCTCACTTGATCCCTGTTTTTTCATTAGTTGTCCCCCGGATTTACTTAGCCCCTGGGTCTAGTGGTCCCTCCCGCTAGGCTGGGGGAGGGGCTTTTAGCAGTGGGCGGGCTTGTGCCCGCCCACCTCCTGGGGATACCAATAGGAGCTGGGCTGATTGGCAAAGCAGCCACAGCTGTGGCCAGTTAATCAGGGCCCAGCTGGCCCTTATAAGAGGGCCGTGGGCCTAGCACAAACACAAAGTCTCCCTTTGCTTGTAGAGGGGGAAGGGCCTGGCTGCAGGTACCTAGGGTGGAGCAGGGCTGGGGAAGGCCCAAGGAGCTGGGGAGCTCTGGCCTGAGAGAACCCCAGGCTGTGGCCTAGGGTTAGGCCCCACTAGGTACTGGGGTTGTGGGGGCAGCCCACAGGTAGGCTGAGGCAGCAGGTCCAAACCCCCTTTGCCTGTGATGAGTGGCTTATACTGCAGTCTGCCCCGGGGCTAGGTGGTGACTGGCAGTAGCCTACGGCTGAGGCGAGGTGGGGATAGTGGGTTGGGGTTCCCTTGGGGAGGGGAGACCCAGATCTGGGGGTATTGCTAGGGGGTAGCACCCCAGTTAAAGGGGCACCGGGTCCTGGGAGGGACATGGGCCAGAGTGGTCAGGTGGATCACTGGCCTGCAGAGGGCGCTCCAGAGGCTGGATGAGCTAATTCCCGGAGAAACCAGCAGGAGGCGCTGCCGGGTGAGTCTAACCCTGTCACAGATCCCTAGTGTGCTTTAAACGTAGTACTATCTCAAACAGCATTAAGAACAGCACTACATTAAAGCACATTAAGGAACCTTTAGTACACACCAGCAGGGTCTACATCGAACAATTAATGCACAACACATTAGTGTGCTTCAGAAATCACACCCTTGTCGGGTGCATTACTCCACCGTGTAGACTAGCCCTCAGTTCAAGTTTTTAAGCTTTTCTTTGTAACTATGAGAACTAGCCACAATTTTTTTAAAGGAAAACTTAAATTCCAGATCAAAATTCTGAGGCAAAGTTCACAGCCATGGAATATAGGGGGCCCTGGATGTAGCCAAAAACCAGAGCTCTGAGGTAGCTTAATTGCAAGTGGATCACGGGTGAGAGGCTAGATTAAAGAGGGAGCACAGCCTCAGCCAACCAAACCCAGTCTATTTTCCTTTATATTTTCAGCCCTTTTCTAGCAATGGTGCCATGCTGCACACGTGCCTGATGCAGACTTGTGCACTGGGGGCAGTGATCGTGAGCATTTTCATTTGGAAATAAATTTCACGGGTTCATTTGGCTTTGCCTTCTGATTGCTGAACTACAGGGTTTGGTCATCCCACCATAAGCCTGTCTGAGCAATGCCATGTCAGTCTAAACTGTGTCACCGCTCTGGGCTCCATTATCCCCAGTTAGCAAAACCAATTCACTCTGCTTCTGCTATCTATTATTAAAAACACCTTGCTCAAAGGAAGCAGTTGCATTAAAATGGATTTAAAGAAGCTGTCGGAGCACTAAACATTTCTTGCAAACTACTGAAATTACATAATTGGACAAGGACAAACCTGATACTTCATGGAGGCTGCCTTAGACCTTGACTGAAATAAGGTGGAGTAGGGGGAATTGAGACACTAGTGTGTCTGTTGTTCCACTGTAGTACAGTTCCCAGAGATCTGGGGATAGACCTTCCTATCTGTCTACTCTGCAGTACTTGGCATTAGTACAACAATTTACTATTCCCTCTTTCAGGGTACTGTTACAAGACCACAATGAGAGATTAAACACCCATCTGTCTTTCCACAGCAAGGAATATTGTCTGTGTGCAAGCCAACCACCTGGAAAACATGCCCGAAAAACACAAACAAGTGGCTCAGGTAATGAAGAGCTTGTGTGCATGTAGATGGAGAGTAAAGAAAGGACGTGACCATGTTTATTTGGTAGGAAACACACCCATACTGAAATTGTCCAAGTTCGGTCCTGACTAAAAAGTAAATATTTCTGAAAACTGAGTGCAGTTAATTTGTCCATTCTTGCACATGCATTGAATCCTGGAGCCTTAAAACTGCCCTACAGTTGAATTCCTGTGAAGTCGCTCTCTTTCTGCAGGGCAGAGGAAATGTTAAGATTCCAGGACAGTAATTCTCTAATAGCTGAATTTTACAAGTTGAAACTTTTGAAGTGGCTTGTTTTCATTGGGAACTAATCTTCAAGATCACTTAAATGTATCTATTAAAAGCTAAGTTATAAGCAATAGAAAAATTAGTTTTGCACATGTGCAGCGTAAACTTCCTAATAAGGCAGGGGTGGATCCGGCCCGCAGGATTGCCACCCCCGTGATGCTGTGGGCCCCCCACAGCTCCCATTGGCTGGGAATGGGGAACCGCAGCCAATGGGAGCTTTGGGGGAGGTACCCGCAGGCGAGGGCAGCACGCGAAACCCTCTGCCCCCTCTACCCCAGGGGCCACAGGCACATGGTGCTGGACGCTTCCGGGAGCGGCGCGGGGCCAGAGCAGGCAGGGAGCCTGCCTTAGCCTTGCTGCGCGCTGCTGCCACCCCGGAGCCACTCAAGTTAAGTGGCGCCAGGATGGAGCCTGCACCCTGAACCCCTCCTGCACCCCAACCCCATGCTGAGCTCCCAACCCCCTGCTGAGTCCCCTGCCGCACCTGTCCTGCACCCCAACCCTCTGCCCTGAGCCCCCGATGCACCCTGCACCCCAACCCCCATGCCCGGAGCCCCCTGCTGCTCCCTGCACCCCTGCCCTGAGCCCCCAACTCCCTGCCCTGAGCCCTCTGCTGCACCCCCTCCCCTGAGCCCCCAACTCCCTGCCCTGAGCCCCCTCCCACATTCTGCACCCCTCCCTGCACCCCTGCCCTGAGCCCCCTCATACACTCCGCACCCCTCCTCCGCTCCAACTCCTTGCCCTGAGCCCCTTCCTGCACACTGCACCCCCCCTCACACCCCACACTCCCTCCTGCACCCCAACCCCCAGCCCTACATTCATGGCCCTGCATGCAATTTCCCCACCCAGATGTGGCCCTCCGGCCAAAAAGTTTGCCCACCCCTGTAATAAGGTTAGAATTATGATACTATGTATAGGACTATAAATTAAAGAGAATTCCTAATATCAGTGGTATTTATCTGTACAACTTTATACTTAGTGCTATGAGGAATTTCTTCAGCAGTCCCCACTGGATCCCTGCCTCCTGTTTCACCAGGGTGGCCACTGGCGCGAGCTCACAGTACGCACCAATAGCACTGGACACACCATGGCCATCATCACCTTCCACCCCCAGGACCTCAGTCAGGTGAATATGTTAGTGACAATAACAGCTTCCCACCACCTCTGTTCTGGACCCAGGGACATTGCTGATATCAAGCAATGTGAGTCAAAGTAGTGGCTGTACCAGAACATCTAGTTGATGTTCAGAACAAAGGGAATATAGAACAAAGGGAATATTGGCAGTATCAATACAAGAACTACTAACCCTGTGGGAGCATATCAGAGATAATATCAAAACTATGCTGCTCATGAGGGTTATAGCAGTGCTAATGTCAGAAACCAACCTAATTCCGTTTTATAGTAATGTCAGTACAAGGTCTACTATGTTTATGGTAGATATAACCATGGCCGTGCCAGACCTGCTAGTTCATATGAGATAGCTATGGTGTATAGTGGAGGATAGGTATTATAAAATCTACATAACCAGATGAATCTTTTTCTTTTGCTCTCAGCAGGAAGAACTGTGTACTCAGAAAGCATTGCTTAAGGAGTTTTTCACTTGTGGGCCTGGAGCAGTCTGCAACCTGACCTCACTTTATTTCCAAGAGAGGTAAATTTTTTCAACACCTGATAAAACTTGCATCATGTCAGAAAGTGGAGGGAGAGGCAACAGGAATACTGAAAATGAAACTTCACTGCTATCCCCTATCTCTTACCCATATCCTCAAACCTACAATCCAACTACTCTCTCATCAGGACAATTCTTCCAGAGACTGACAAATAATAGTGATATTTGTTTGGGCAGCCCTTCTACAGACACCATTTTAGGATGGCTGTGTCTTCATTTGAGTATTTCAAAGCACTCTGGAAACATTAATAAATTATGCCTTGCAAAACTCCTATGAGGCAGATAAATATTTTTACCCGTTTTACAGATTGGGAAACTGAAGAACAAAGCTGAAGTGACTTCCCAAGATTACAAATAGAAGGTCTCACTCCCAGTCTTCTGTTTTGACCACAATAATTAATTCTAGATTTTGAAAGTGACAGAAGTTTTGTAAATGATCACTTCAACTTGCTAACATGTTCACAGAAAATAATAACTCAAAGGTGGTGCTTTAGATTAGAGAAGAAATCAGTCAGAGAATTGCTCTAGATGGAGATCCAGTCTAGATTAATGGATGTTAGGTGGGGGGGAATGTTCTCCCTGTGTTTTAACACTGTACTAAAAGGAAGTGAAATAAACTGGCTCTTCGTTGAAAATCCTGTTCTCTAATGGATTCTCTTCTTATATCCTCTTCAAGCATCATGACTCGAAGTTCCCACCAACAATCCCCCTATCAGCTCCTCTATGGAGAACCATACATCTTTGAGGAGGTCCTGGGCTTGAAGTTCCGCATCTCTCCAGATGCCTTTTTCCAAATCAACACAGCTGGGGCAGAAGTTCTGTACCAGATAGTTGGGAAGTTAAGCCGGGCTGATAAGAACACTGCCCTTCTTGATGTCTGCTGTGGAACTGGTGAGAACTGACAATGCAGTGGGGTCGACACAAGTCTGTGTTTGACATGGTCACAATTTTATTCTGGGTGTGAAGGATGTGGTCTCTCCAGAGTTTAACCACTGTCTTGCTCCCTATTTCTTCATCTTAAAACCTTGAATTTCTTTCTCTCTCTTGTTTTCCAGGTGCCATTGGTCTCTCTCTGGCTTGCCAAACATCTAAGGTTGTTGGTGTCGAGGTGGTAGAGCAGGCTGTAGAGGATGCCAGATGGAATGCAGCATTCAATGGTGTGAAGGAGTTTAAAATCCATTGCTGCAAAATACAGAGCATCTCCTAAGTGGAGGGCTCCTAACAGTCCCAAGGTGGCCTGCAGATGTTCCAATAAAAGGGAGAAGCTTCGTGCTATAACCACCTCACTTCTCCCTTTCCTACTTCACAACAATGCTCCTCCCCTTTTCTATTAACTCTGTGATGTGAAAGGGGCATGCAATGGTCTTGGTGGCTAAAGAGAATGGAGGGAGATGAGAGAATGGCTGTGGGAATGGCAGTGGGGGACTATCTAGACTTGATGTCCTCGTGGCTTTTCTACGTCAACATTACAAAATGGGTAAAGGTTAACATGTGCTCTGACCCACACCCCCAGATGAGCATGCCATCTTGGGTTCCACACGCACCTCAGGGCTTTGAGTCTAGATGACGGGAGGTATGGGCAAAAACTTGCGGCTCCCCACATGGAAAGTCAGCAGTGTAGACTTACCTTTAGAGGAAAATTGGGGGGGAAAGTGGCAAGGGAAGGAGATGATCTGGGAGGGTGCAGGTAGGGAGAATCCGTAAGATGTTCTATGTTGACATGGAAAGCATCCCTATGCAAGGTATGCATTTCTCAGGAAACAACCTCTTGGGATGAGATCCCCTCAGGCACAGGAAACTTCAGGGTTCCTCTCTCTTAATCTTCCAGTGGGGTTGATTCTGTGCCTGCAGGGAGCGTTTGGGTGAATAATTTTTCTGCACAGGGATCTCAAACTGTGAGTTTCACAGTGGAAAGGCGGAGATGGTGTTGCCGCAGTTCCTGATGTCTCAAGAGGATGACCGGCTCCTTGTTGCAGTGGTGAACCCATCCCGGGCTGGACTCCGTAAGATAACATATTCTTTCTTTTTGAGACCTGACATTATCTCTCTTGTTTTGAAGGAAAAAATACAGAAAAGAAAAAAAACTTTAAATAGAAACGTAGGAAATGTCATATTGTCATAGCCCATTTAGTTCAGCATGCTGGCATCAACACCAGCTGCTTCAGAGGAAAGTGCAAGAAACTCTGCAGTAGGCACTTACACTCCACAATAACCTTGGCCTCAATTATGTATTGTGGCAATGAGTTCTACAGGCTAACTGTGCATTGTATGAAAGAGTATTTCCTTTAATTGGATTAAAATATGATGCCTTTCAATTTCATCGAATGTCCCTCTTGCTCTAGTTTTGAGAGAGGTTGAGTAGCAGTGCCCTATCTACCATCTCTATACCATTCATTATTTTTCTACGCCTTTATCAGTTTTCCTCTTTAAACAGTTGAAATCTTTTAAATCCGTCTTGATATGAAAGCGTGTGCATGCTTCTCATCAGTTTAGTGAGAGAGTTCACCTGTCATCCTTCACTTCCTTGGGAAGATGAGACAAGCTCCCTCACATCAGTGCTCTGCCTGAACCAGCTTGGATCCTACTAGTGTGGTCTGCCTTGCAACAGTGGCACTAACCTGCCACCTTGGACTCTAACAATGTGAACTCCCTTGCACCTGAGCACTGCCTGTTCCCCCCACTGCTTTTCTATTTTCCGTCTGTTAAGAGTGATTTATTTTGGTCATCCAAATGTAGTTCTTTGATGCTGGCCTTATAGGAAAATGTTGACCAGTTCTTAGGGAAATCTCTATTCTGGGGGTGTTTCTCTCTATGTAAATGTCTGATGTTTTTCTGCTCTCAGATTATCGTGTGGTGCGGGCCATTCGAAACTGTGAGGCCATCCGTACGTTGATCTATGTTTCCTGCAAGCCTGAAGGAGAAGCCATGAGGAACTTCCTTGAGTGAGAAGGCGGCCTTTTTGGTGTGGGGGGGTTGTCTCTGTTGTTATGAGGGAGAAGTGCCAGGCCCAGAAGAAAAGAGCACAACGAAGGAGTGAAATTGCTTGAGGAGGTTTTCATTTGGTCTGATCCTTACTGGGGTTGGTCTTGTAGGGCTCAGCCCTACCTGCCTAGCATATGGCCAGCAGTTCCTACACTTGTGTGCCTACTGGTGTGTTTATTCACAAGTTACATATTGTGATAAAAGACTTCCGGGTCACTGTAAAGAATTCAGTGAGGATGTGGGCTCAGTGAGTAACTGCTGTTTTAAAAAAAGGGGAGGGGGAAAAAGTGAGTGAGATGCTTAAATGCGTTCATAAAGGGATAGAAAATAATGCAAAACTTATTGTAATGGCACTGAATCAAACAAGCAGCATGCCTTTATCTGGGTTACTGTATCCAATATATTCACCATAAAGAAAATAGGCTCCCATCTGGCAAATGTAGTCAATGGGACCATTCACATGCTTATAGTTAATCACATGGTTAAGTATTTTGCGGTGTCAGGGCTATATAGCAGACAACGAAAGGTTTGCAGAAGAACAATGAAGATGGTTAGATAATGCAAAACCTAGGATTATTTTCTAAAAGTATAAAGCCTTTCCTAGCTCTGGCATTTTGTGATCAATCAAATCTTAAATCTGTCTCTGATCATTCAGATTAGCCATGCTTTATTGGAATTGGTCTAGGGCTGAAGAGAGCAGGTTCCAGACCTCAAACCAGTGTCCATTTCAGTCTGAGTGGTTGTTCTTTCCCAAATAATAAGGATCTTTAATACTACTTCTGATTCTTCATGGGTGGGGAGGAGTCAGCTGTTACTAAAGAAAAGGAAATGGAGAGGGGAAGGATTTTAGAAACACAGACAACACTCCTCTGCCTCTGGATTAATAGGGAAACTGATGCCTTTTGATATTCCTTTTTTTTTTTTTTAATAGGTTTTGCTGCCCACCAGACTCTGGGAAGAAGCTTGTGGGAGAGTCATTTGCTCCTCTATTGGCTGTCCCGGTTGACATGTTTCCCCACACCATGCACTGTGAGCTGGTGATGCTCTTCACCCGCTGAGGGGCCATCCTGGTTTATGTGTTTTCTTACAAAACAGGACTTCATAACTTTAAAGGTTGAGGGTGACAAAGAACTACAAATGGTCAGAAAGCTGGAATGGTCGTGGCTCTGATTTAATTTATTCTTTTGAAAGTTGTAAATTAAAACTCTTTTTGGGAATTCTCAGCCTGCCTCGCTGTGCTGTTCCTCGCATATCCTATGAAGTATGACACCAGTGTGTACTGAGATTTTCTGTGTGAAAAGATCCTCTGTTGTAGTTTTTCTTTCCCACTCAAACTCTATCCCCTTTGCCAGGCTATCAAAATGGCTTAGACATCTCTTAACCTCTACTCTGCTGTTCTGGGTTTTCATAGGCAGGATTTGGTGAAACTGCTTTAAATATACTAAATACAAGTCAAATCCTTTGTAATTCTAGTGCTATTTCCATATTATTTAGATATCCTTGAACTAGGGCTGTCAATTGCAGTTAACGCATGCGATTAACTAAAAAAAATTAATTGCAATTAAAAAAATCATGAATAATTGCATTGTTAAACAATAGAATACCAATTGAAATTTATTAAATATTTTGGATGTTTTTCATTTTCAAATATATCGATTTCAATTACAACACAGAATACAAAGTATACAGTGCTCACTTTATATTTTGTATTACAAATATTTGCACTGTAAAAATTATAAACAAAATACATAGTATTTTTCAATTCATCTAATATAGGTACTGTAGTGCAATCTCTTTATCATCTTTATCTCTTTGTAAGTGCAACTTACAAATGTAGGGGTTTTTTTGTTACATAACTGCACTCAAACAAAACAATGTAAAACTTTAGAGCCTACAAGTCCACTCAGTCCTACTTCTTGTTCAGCCTATCGCTAAGAGAAGTTTTTTTACATTTACAGGAGATAATGCTGCCCGCTTCTTAATTACAATGTCACCTGAAAGTGAGACCAGGCGTTTGCATGGCACTGTTGTAGCTGGCATCACAAGATATTTACATGCCAGATACGCTAAACATTCATATGCCTCTTCATGCTTTGGCCGTTGTTCCAGAGGACATGTTTCCGTGCTGATGACACTCGTTAAAAAAATAATGCATTAATTAAATTAGTGACTGAACTCCTTGGGGGAGAATTGTATGTCTCCTGCTCTGTTTTACCCACATTCTGCCCTATATTTCATGTTATAGCAGTCTCGAATGATGACCCAGCACATGTTGTTCGTTTTAAGAACACTTTCACAGCAAATTTGACAAAATGCAAAGAAGATACCAATGTGAAATTTCTAAAGATAGCTACAGCACTCGACCCAAAATTTAAGAATCTGAAGTGTCTTCCAAAATTTGAGAGGGATAAGGTGTGAAGCATGCTTTCAGAAGTCTTAAAAGAGCAACACTCTGATGCAGAAACTACAGAACCCAAACCACCAAAAAATCAACTTTCTGCTGGTGGCATCTGACTCAGATGATGAAAATGGACATGCGTCGGTCCACACTGCTTTAGATTGTTATCAAGCAGAACCCGTAATCAGCATGGACGCATGTCCTCTGGAATAGTGGTTGAAGCCTCAAGGGACATAAGAATCTTTAGCGCATCTGGCATGTAAATATCTTGCGACGCTGGCTATAACAGTGCCTGTTCTCATTTTCAAGTGACATTGTAAACCAGAAGCAGGCACCATTATCTTCTGCAAATGTAGACAAACTTGTTTGTCTGAGTAGATTGGCTGAACAAGGACTTGTAGGCTCTAAAGTTCTACATTGTTTTATTTTTGAATGCTGTTTTTATTGTACATAATTCTATATTTGTAAGTTCAACTTTCATGATAAAAAGATTGCACTACAGTACTTGTAGTAAGTGAATTGAAAAATACTATTTCTTTTGTTTTTTACAGTGCAAATATATATTTATTACAAAAAGTGAGCACTGTACACTTTGTATTCAGTGTTGTAATTCAAATCAATATATTTGAAAATGTAGAAAACAATTTTTTTAAATGGTATTCTGTTAACGGTGTGATTAATCATGTGATTAATTTTTTAATCACGTGATTATCGTGATTAATTTTTTTAATCGTTTGACAGCCCTACATTGAACCAATTAGATAATTAAGATGAAAGAAGTCTATGGTCACATTAAGTAGGATAAAATTGCATGGACTATTAATCCTCATGCTTCATGGCAGAATTAGGGTCAGGAATATATTTCTCATATAAACCGCAACTACAAAGTGCAGTCTAGCACTGACCACTGTTGTAGCCAGGATACCCAACTAGATGGACCATCAGTCTGTTTGGAAATGGCTATTTGTATGGACCAAAATGAGAAGAAAACAGATTTCAGAGTATCTCCCCTCCACACACACTTCCTTTCCTGTATATTGCTGATCCCAGCAATATGAACTGTCCCTGCAAGGTGCCAGCAGCAAGCTGCCATTTTCTTATTGCATTCACTGTAAAGTAGTTTGCACTGTCCCATTCAGAAATCTGGCCTTTCTCGTATTTGTACTGTAATCCTCACTCTTTGACATTCGGTATCGCTCCATTTTACCCTTATGCTTTGCTGATTAATAGCTCTGCCCAGTTCTTCAAAGGATGATGATGTGACAGATTGGGGACATCAAATTGTGAACCCCATTTTGTTTCAGAGGCTCTACTTCATTTGTAACTTCAATTTTAGAGTATGACCTTTGATATATTGCAGCCACCTCTCTGGATTACAGAATCCATTTTGTAGCAGGGGCTTGATACCCTGTGGAAACACTAGGTCTGAGAAATTATGGCAGAGCCCTTGGTGTTGAATGACTTGAACAATGGTTTTCTACCTGTTGGGCTATTGACTTTTGAATACAGAAGCTGATGTGGACAGGGAGGGGCCCCTAAAGAGGACTGGAACCTAGAACTCCCCCATAGTTAGCATATGGGTAAAAGAGAGACAGACACTATTTTAGAGGCACGGTGACATGCAAAGAGCCCAGGTCAAGAAGGCAGGAAGGGCTGCCTGGCCTAAGGACTTGGACCGGACCAGACCCATGACTCACAGGAGGGATGAGATCAGACCAGAGGAATTGAATTCAGGCTTTTGTTGTTTTCCATAGATATGTACCTCTCTAGGGTTGTTTAAGAGTAAAGTGTCTGTGGACAAGAAAATCCTTTGCTAAGTTGGTGTTCCTTACTGTACTGCCACATTATCTCTAAAGGGGTAACTAGGAAACCAAAGCTCCCACGGCCAGGTACACTCTGTGGAAAAACATGTCTAAGCCACTGGGGCTTGGGAAGGCTGTGGCAGTGGTTCTAGGGTTTAGGCCTGTGTCAGACACAGGGTCTGCACCTCAGAATGTGCCTAAGAGACCGAGAACTAGGAACAGTGACCAGTCACTACCCAGACGCAGCAGGCTTTGGAGCAAGTGGGCCCAGGAGTTGGATCCATTTACAACAGGCTGGGGCCCATTCAGAAGAGGGGCCAGGGCCAAGTTATAGATGCAGTGTCTAACACCCTTCTTAGGCAGTGGAAACCTGCCTAATTTTTTTTGTTTTCTGCTAGCCCACTGATTACAAGGTAGCCCTGTGATAAATTGGGGTTCTGTCTGTACCACTTCTGAGTTTTGGATTATTTTATAAAATCGTATAATGAATTTACTCTGTCATGGAAAGCCTATATCTACGTGAATCTTCCATGAGTTAGAAGGGGTGGGTCATGTCGCTGCCAGGCCAGAGACAATGGTGAATGATGAACACTCAACTATCATCTATTTAGAGTACAACACTTTGGGGAAATTGGTTTGCTCTACCTGGGAGAAGACATCCTCTTCTCTGAAAGGAAGGGGGTTTGGGAGTAATGGAAAATTATCACAAGGTGGAACAAAAGAAGCAAGAGACCCCAGCAGAAGTCTATAAAGGGATTGGGTGGGGTGAGAGGTACTGTGGGGAGGGAGCCATCTTGCAGCAGATTAAGATGAGAGAGGCTGCTACAGGGCAGGATAGGCAAGAGGCTGGAGGACCCTGCCTCCCAAAAAACAGATGATCCCCCAAGGGAACAGCAAGTGAGGAGGGACACTACGTTTAGGATGCTTTATTGTTTTGTGTGATCTAACTATAAAGAGCATAAAGTTGATAGACTGAACAAAGTGTGTGCGTGTTGACTGCTGCACAGCTACTGCATGCCCCAGGATGTTAAACTATAAGCCATAAGCTTCTCACCTGTTGAGGTGGAGTTCTGGGAGAGGGGTATGTTTGAAATCTGGGAAGTCTGAAATGTCAGTTGCGCCCAAAGGGGCTAGATGGCTGGACAGCAGGTTCCGACACTTGGAGGGGGTGCCAGATAGAAGGTCAGCATCCTGAGCATGTGCTTCTGGACCCTGAGAATGGGCAGTGGCTGGACTCCATTCAGGCTCCAGGAGTTTGAAACACCCCTAGGAATCCAAAGCTTGGCTTCTCTTGGTAGGATTTGAATGAATTTCTGCTCAGCCAGGGTACATTTTTGTCAAAACAAAAGTGACATTGTTTGCACTGTAAATTGGAGAAGGGATGATGAATTTAAATCAATGGGTAATAAAGGATTTAGAGAGACACTCCATCTGTGTATTGAGCCCTGGGATTAAACATATGGAGCAAAGAGCTATATATCTTGCTTCTGAGCTGAGGGTACAAGTTAAAGGTGTGGGTTTCAGCTTTCAAACACCAGACTCCACTGGAAGCACAGACTTAAAAATTCCGGCAGGGATGACACCGTCTTTTATCCTTCTGATGTAGATAAATTGAGCACCAGGCAATTTTCTGTTTGTAACATTTGAATGAGCCCTTGCAAACTGAAATGCAAACTGCTCTGCCTGGGCATTAACAATCATAGAGTGCCCTTTCCTAAGGCTAGGGGTTTGCTCCAGTGCTGTTAGCCAAAATAGCCTCACTCTCCCAATAGGGTGCACTGTGCTATGCACCTGGCTGCCTCTCTCAACCCCCGACTTCAAAAACAGACTTCAAAGAGAAACTGCTGAGCTACAATTCATTTGCAAATTTAACACCATCAATTTGGGCTTGGATAGGGACTGGGAGAGGCTGGGCTCACTACAAAAGCAATTTTCCCTCTAGGTATTGACACCTCCTCATCAATTATTGGGAGTGGACCACATCCACCCTGACTGAATTGGCCCTATCAACACTGGTTCTCCACTTGTAAGGTAACTCTCTTCTCTTCATGTGTCAGTATATTTATGCCTGTATCTGTAATTTTCACTCCATGCACCTGAAGAAGTGGGTTTTTTACCCACAAAAACTTATGCCCAAATAAATCTGTTAGTCTTTCAGGTGTCACTGGACTCCTCGTTTTTTCCCCCAGAGGAGGGTGATTTATGAAGTACTTTGGGATCTTTGGACAGGCAAGGTGCTACATAAATATAACCCTGCCATAAATCATATTTTGTTACTATTATTTTGTTATAGGGCAAGTGGCAGCACAATGCTACTAACAGGTAGCATGACTGGGGGGGGGCATTAGGACCCAGAGGTTGCTGAGGGGAAGAGGCAGATTCCCTCTCTGTGTCTGTCATTCTCACTGCCTCTGCAGCTTTGCTCCTGATCTCCTTCCATAGTGACTGACCACCTCCTGCACGGACTGAGAGCAAGAGGCCTAGTTAGGACGTCCTCTCACTGGCCCAATGGCATCTCCCAGAACTGTAACCATTGTGGCTCTCTCGGTGGCTCTGGGGCTTTTCTTTGTCTTCATGGGGACGATCAAATTAACCCCAAGGCTCAGCAAAGATGCCTACAATGAGATGGTGAGTACAGCAGCAGTGGCAGAGATGGGAGACATACTGCTGGCAGGGCTGCATGTTCTTCTCTTCCCCGCAACCTTGCAACAGGAGCAGCCATGCAGAAGGAATTTCTGCTGGAGGATATACAGGCAGCACTGCTGTGAAGCCATGAATTCTGGAGGGGGGGAGAGGGCAGCGGGAAGCTCATTCTCCTCCTTATTTGGCATTAAACAAAGAAACAGATAAAACCCAGCGGTTGAGAATCAAATCCTGCCGACAGCCCTTGGTCTGGTTCTGTTTGAGCTGATTTTTGCAGTAATCTTCTATGACTACTTGGGGGAGAGAGATAGGTCAGTGGTTTGAGCATTGGCCTGCTAAACCCAGGGTTGTGAGTTCAATCCTTGAGGAGGCCATTTAGGGATCTGGGGCAAAAATTGGGGATTGGTCCTGCTTTGAGCAGGGGGTTGGACTAGATGACCTCCTAAGGTCCCTTCCAACCCTGAGATTCTATGATTCTATGAATAAAAAGAGGGAGGGCTGTGCAAGGAGGATGAAACTTACAGCCAGGATGGTGCCCCTGTGGAAAGGGGGGTAGACCAGGACCAGTCAGTCACAGAGTAGGGGGTATTTCCATTCCCTGGCGAGAAAAGGACTTGGGGTAGAGAAGGGGAATGTGCCCCCTTTGGAAACCAGATACTCAAAGGTCCTTAAACTATCTGTGCCTTGAAATGGGGGTGATGATACCGAATGACCCTACCTCGCAGGGGTTGTGAGGGCTAATTAATGACTGTAAAGCACTTTGAGATCCTTAGTCAGAAGGTGCTAGAAAAGGCCTAGATATTATTATTATCATCCTCCTCAGCACCAAGCAGTGAGCCTGCCTCTCTGTAACACCAGAGAGGGTTGGAAGGAGAGCACGGATCAGCATACGCATTTGTCTGTCTGTACTGTGAGTTTCCTTCACTCTTTCTGCCCAGGGCCGAACCCGCTGCAGAAATTGACCTGCCGCGAGCTGCAGGCTGCCAAAGCAATTGTGCTTAATTCCCTCTTCTGTAGTTTTATATGTTTCATTCTCTCTTCTTATTTACTAACATGGCTAGAAGGTGTTGCTTGCTGAGGTTCTTTGGATCCCTGGGAAACAATGGTGGAAGCTTCCAGCACATTCTGTTCTCTCTCTTCAGCGCACCTGCTCAGCTGCGTTCCCCTACCTCCCAAACATCTGAGTCTCAGTGGCCTCACCGGTGCCCACAGACTGGGTCTCTCACTAGGGGGAGGGTGTGAAGAGATGACTTGTGGGACAGGGGCAAAAGGAAGGAGAGAATATGCAGAAGCCACAGCCCCCAAGCTTTGATAATGTAAATAAGATTTAACAAACAAGATTTTGAATTTAAACAGACTACAAAATCCTTGATCACTATGATTATAATCCTTTGCTCCTTTCTGCTTTGCAAATATTAGTGAATTAGGCCTCACAACAGCCCTGTGTTGGTAGGTAATAATTATCCCCCTTTTACAAATCAGGAAACTGAGGTGCACAGATTAGACACAATCACCATCATCTGTACTATATTGTATTGTAACATAGCCATGGCCAGTATAACTTTATGGTTACTGTTATGCTGAACCCTATGGTTTCTTGTAACTCCACAGGGACAATGGAGATCCTGCTGCTCCAAAAAGCACAGGCCCCTGCTACCTGAGCTAAGGGAAGAACCTCTGTTAGCTGTTTACAGCATAGGACCTAACACTGAGCTGAGCAGTTCTAAGTCCATCCAAAGAACATACAGTACTCACGAACCAGTTTATTACAGTATTAAAAATATCTAGTGTTTAGGGAGTACTGCTGCCAAATTTCATTTTTAAACCAATATTTTTTATACATCTGATTAAAAGGTTGCTGCTTTGGGAAGAAGCTTATTTTTAAAACCTGAAAATGTAGGTTTGGAATAGAAATGCTAACATCTTTATAGCAACAAGAATGCTATGACTTTTGTGTGTGTGTGTGAAACACATCACCAACTGCTCGTGGAGGGGACTGTCAACCTCACAAAGCTGAAAAAGGAAAGCTGCCTGCATGCATCTGACTGGATGTTCTGACCACGTTTCCATAATGACATTGAGAGCACTTGTACTAAGAAATTGGCTAAGTCACTGATTCTTACCGGTCAGATTTGCTGAGCTCATATTAGATCAGAACTGACTGGTATATCTAAGTCTACCATTTCCTCCTAAGAAAGATGAAAATGGGGTATCAATCCAGTATGTCAGGAATATCTGTGGTGACCAGTACACTCCAGTGGAAGTGAAAATAGTGTTAGGCATTGTTAGTAAGATAGGGGCCTCTTTAAAACCCAGAAAAATTGCAAGTGTGCTCAGAGAGAAAAAAATTCTCACTGGGTGATGATGGAATGCAAGAGCTTGAATATTTGTGGGGAGGTAAGTTAGGTTGTTCTGTCCAATACCTACTTTTCTCCCCTCGGCAATTTTGGGAACGGGGAGGGGGGGAGGGAGGAACAAGGTTGTTAGTAATAAGGCTGTTTGTAAATCCAGCATAACCCTCAAAACCAGGATGACAAATTCCAACCTGCTTTCTGTGCAGGAAAGAAAAGATCATAAAAGGGTATGTGGAGAGAAACAGCCTGCTCTAGCAAATCATATCTTTGACATACAGCCCTCAGCTAAGTCTCCACTGTATGTGAAATTTAGAACCCTGGGAGTTTCTAGGCCACTTCGAGATTCACCATGCATCTTGTTTTTATTTTCTGTCCTTTGGCTGTACAGGGACTAAGATGCATTATTTAGGATCTTCCTTTTAATTAAAAAAGGCATGTCAGTTTGGGAGGGATTTTTTTTGGACAACTTTTTTCTGCATTGTTAATTTTAACAATAAATAGCATCTTCAGATTTTAGTAATTCATTTCCCAAGAACATGTAGAATGTATGCCCACTACACTGTGTCTTAGCCAGTTCCTAGCCTGACAGTTACTGCCTTGTAGTCCCATCTCAAAGAATTGTTTTCCAGTTAGGAAAGAAGAGACCATGAAAGTGGATACTGGGAGTTGAGGTGAGTGGGAATATTGTTCCAACAGATTCCCTAGTGGGTATGCCAAACATCTGCTGTATACACCCTAGAGGTATCTATCTATACAACAGTGATGAGTGAAGTGATCTTTATGTACAGTTTATATATGAGGTTAACTGAATAAAACATTGTGCAATCCTGTGGGATGAAATGTCAGATACAGTCCATCCTTCTCTACCCTTTACTGTTCTCTGTTAATGAGTGCTGTACCTGTACTATTATTGTTTGATTCCAGAAACGAGCCTACAAAAGTTACGTCCGGGCCCTTCCCATATTGAAGAAGATGGGAGTCAGCTCAATCCTTCTCCGCAAGAGCATTGGTGCCCTGGAGGTGGCATGTGGCATTGTCATGACACTGGTGCCTGGACGCCCCAAGGACGTGGCCAACTTTTTCCTTCTGCTGCTGGTGCTTGCTGTGCTCTTTTTTCACCAGTTAGTGGGTGACCCCCTCAAGCGCTATGCCCATGCCCTAGTCTTCGGGATCCTGCTCACTTGCCGCCTACTGATCGCCCGCCAGCCTGAGGAGCAGCCACCTGAGAAGAGGATCCTGTTGGTGAATGGTGATGAGCAGCCACTTGCCCACGAGGCAGCTCCTGAGAAAGGCAAAGTAAAGGTGTCTTAGAGGAATGCATTTGAGGGACACGGACCCTCCAGGCAGCTCTCTCTCAAAAAAAAAATAGTTTTTTTATTCTTTTCTGTTTGGTTTTTTGTTTCAAAGGTTGCATTGGGGGCTTAGGAAACACAGTCTGTCAGCCAGTCACCACATGATGGCTTGTGCAACCCAAACACCGTAGAACTACCCTCTTCCCTAACCATATACATGCACATTGTCTTGTAATTAGTCCATGGGGGAAAAATGTACCTTGTTGAGTGTGTGTTCATGGGAGGGAGTCCCTACTCAGAACAACCTCTGTGACAAGTCTTCTGTGTGGACTCATTATGGGGGAAAAGATCTGTGATCCCTTTATACCTCACCTGCCTGAGTTTTCCCTTTTGTACAGGGTTTAACACTAGAGCAATGAACTGGACAGAGAAGCTATTTTTCTGCTTCCCATGAGCCAGTTGTTGCATCCCTTCCACCTCTCTCAGTGGAGAATAAGGATTATGGATTAGAACTGTCCAAAGGTTGGTATTTGCCCAGTAATAAACCCACGTGCCCGTTGCTGGCAAAAAGAGGAGCTGTGGTCAGTGTCTACCTCCATAAATAAATAAATAAATACTGTTTCCTGCCAACTGCACACCCAGACGTTACAGAATTGCCAGCTATTGTTATGGGTGCCCAGGATCCTCATTCCACATCCACACAGGAGGTCACTGAGCAAGTAGGGAAGCAGTCTTGTCACAAAGCCTGATTCTCTGTGTTATATCTGAAAATTTGGGAGATGCATTTACATTTTGTTGATTTTCTTGGTATTTATCTTTGGGTTTTTAAAAATTATTCATGAAAATAAACTTTTTGAAATTTGGAGGAAAATGTCTTGGCAGAGTTGAATGTCTTCCTAGAATGACATCTGCCCAAAAGTCCCTCCTTGGTTGAGCACGACCATTTCTATTATGGAAAGGAAAATATAATGCTGAAAAGTGCTAAATAATGCACACTGGAAAGAACAATCTGAACTACATCATTGTGATCTAAATTTACTATAACCATTTAAGAAAGGCACTGATCATTATTATGAAGCAGTCATTGAAAAAATCTCTGCTCAGTGTGAAGAGGCGATCAGAAAGGCAAACTTGCTAGGGTATGCGAAGAAAGAGCTAGAAAATAATACTGAAGATATCATTATATAAACCAAGGATACATATTAACCTGGAGTACTGTCAGGTCTAGCCACCCACTTCGCCCCGTTTTTAAGGATGTAGCAGAAATAGACTAGGTGCCACCTATATTGCAGAAACCTTCAATCCCATCCCTTGAAAAATTGTATTCAGTACATTAGACAGCATTCAACTGCATATATGTTAAGGATGCCCCCATTGTTAAGGGGGAGATACCATTTTCCTGTTTGTTCTGCATGTATATAAACTCCCCCATTTTTATTTCAAGTTCTCTGAGGTCTTGTCATGATGCAGTCATGATACCTTGCAGAACAGATTAGGTTGGGGCTGAAAAAAGACATTTATGGGGAGAACTGGATGAATATGGGGGATTGAGGCTGACATTTGCAGAACTTCCAGTTGTGCTTAGTTACCTCTCAAAACAGCAGTCCTGGAGAATACAACGAAAATTGTAAAAGAGACCGCGCTTGTTACAGAATCTTGTTTTAAGTGACTACCCCAAAGTCAGCCCAAATGCATATGTAGTTTGTTCCACCTTCTGAAGTAATTTCTTACCTGATACCAAAAATTAAATGTGTCTGTTTATTTTTAAAATATCTTTACAGCATCACCAAGACATGCACATGCTTAAACTAAGTGCCCACAGTTGTATTGCTGTGATCCTTTTCATGGCTGCCATTCTCACTTGTGCCACAGCTAACATTTACATAAAGCTTTTGGGAGCAGGCGGGTGGAGGCAGGTATGTGTGGGTGGGCAGACAGGCAGGTGGAAGCAGGCATGAGTAGGTTGGCTTGGGCAGACAGGCATGTGTAGGTGGGCACAGGTGGGCAGACAGGCATGGGCAGGTGGGTGGAGGTAGGTATGTGTAGGTGGGCAGGCAGAAATGTGGAGGCAGGCATGGGTAGGTTGGCTTGGGCAGGCAGACGTGTGTAAGTTGGCTTGCGCAGGCAGGCATAGGGGTGGAGGTTGGCATGGCTCCCCTGCACGGTCCTGGGCACAGGGCACACAGGTCTGTTCGTGGGCAGGGGTGTGTGAACGCCTCAGAGACATCAGGGAGGAAGCCGCTGGCGCCCCTGCACCCCCTGCGCACCGGGGAAGAGGCCCCCGGGGCTCCTTTACGGGCTCTCACCCTGCGGGCTGTGGCGCTGCCAGGGAAAGGGGCTGCCCCCTTGTCCTGATGAGGGAGGGTCCCCTACGTAGGCCCGGCCTGCGCTCGACCTCGCTCTTAGCTAACTGAGGGTTCTTTCTCCGGCCCACGCGCCGACACCCCTACAATCCCACTTCCACGTGACCACCTGACCCAACCGACGAAAAAAGTCCCCCACAGCCCTGAGCACGCGCATAGCCCAGTCACGAACCTCAATCACTTTAATACGCCTGCGTAAAGACATCCCGCTCCTTTCCCCCGCCCGCGCGGAAGGTGCGCATGCTCACAAGAAACATCGACACTGATGAGGTTAGTTTTTGTCCGACCAATCCGCACCCGACGGCTCCGCGCGCGGGCGCAATGATCACTTCCTCGCTCTAACGGTTCCCTTACGATTGCGATCTGCGCGTGCGTAGGGAGTGGCGCGGGGGTTTGAATTGCTCGGGACGGTCCAAAAAAAAAAAAAAAAAACCGTCACAGTGGAGTCAGGTAAAGTGGGGATGTTACCATGGCAGCGCGGGCAGCCACCTGAGGGAGTAGATACCCGGGGGACAGGCGTGTTACCAAGGGGCCGGTCGGTAACCCTCTCTCCGGGCCCAGGGCGGGTGAGGGAAGCAGGGGCTGCCAGTCCTCGGGCAGCGCAGAATCGCTGGGGGTCTCGCAGTCCTGTCCGGGGTCGGGCTCTGAGCCTCGCTAGGGCCGGGACAGCTCCGAGCAGCGCCGGGGCCGTTGGGTGCCCCATGCTGAGGGCCTTGCTGCGGGTGCCGAGCGCAGAGCAATGGCCCGGGAGCTGGGAGCGCGGAGGGTGAGCCCGCAGAGCAGCGATCACTAGACATGTGGGCGATGGCCAGGCTCCTGCCTGATTTGACTGCTCACGGGCCTGTTTCTGTCTCTGCATCGTTCCCCCCACCCCCGTTCATTGGTAATTCAGAACTGGGGGTTATTTAAAGGGGCCCTGTCAACTTGACTGTTTAAACATTGATTATTTGTCGAATATAATATGTGTTCTGTGTTTGGTTTTTCTGCTCTGTTGCTGATGTATCTAAGAACCTTTCTAGCCAGAGGGAGTTTGGTGGGCTGGAGAGCCAACAATACCAAACTGCTCGTGCCTGGGGTAGAATAGTAATCCCCAGCGTTACTTCTGTGGTGGGCTAGCAAGCATTCTGCTTGGTGTTTTGGTCAGAGTGCTAGAGGGGAAAGTCAGACTGCAAGACTAATCTATAGAAAAGAGCGTGGTTGCAATCTCCCCTGCTACTTAACTTCCCCTTCAAGGGAAAGCCAGAGAGCAACAAGAGGCAGCTTAAGGTAGGCCCCAGCAGGACAGCGAGATAGAAAATATCAGGTCCCTGGGCATGGCAAAATTGCAAATTCTACCCTTGTACAGGGTCCTTGGGGTAGAAACTTGTCCTCAATAAAACAGTGAAACTGACAGTGCACAAATGGTGCCAAATGCACAAAATAAACTGGAAAAATAATTTGATTATTTTTACTAACTTTTTCAGTGTTATGTGTTACAATTATAAATGTCTTTCAGACACTTAATTTTCAAGATGACATATTCCCCTTTAAAAATCTCTACTTGTGAGCTTTCCTTCATCTTTCTCTGCTGGAGGGAAGAATTGGGCTTGTATGTACACACTGGATGGCCTGTGTATATAGGTACTCTTCTAACTGGATTGTCTGACCTTTCTGGGGCACATGCTGCTCTAAGTGGTTTATGGCAAGTCATAGTTAGTTACTTTATGCTGGATCCTTTAGTGGGTTTGTTTGGAAAGGCTGTAGATAAATTGACTTTCATCTTCTTACAGGCAAGAGGCTCTTTGATGTTCTTCAACTCCTGGGGGTATATCTGGCTTTGGGGCCTTGATTTATACTCTCGCCTCTTTGGGAGAAAGATTTGGAACCAGACTGGCAGATGAGTGAGTACTTAATTCGCCCTTCCCAGCTGGGAGACTGAAGGGATGCAGCAAAGAGAGAATGCCAAGAATCCAAAGCAGGCTTTGCAGGTTCGACATAGTAGCCTCTCTGCATGGCAAATAGGAGAGAGAACAGCTGGCCCAAAGATTGTGCACTTGAAAAGTGCCCAGAAACATGAGAAAGAGAAGCAGCAATCTGCCAGTGAACAGGCAGGCAGCAGCACACAAAACCATCTGGAGCAAGCTCTGACCTATTTTGAGAGAGGTAAGAGCAGTGATATGACTTTGCTTCTGATATTGAAAAGGGCACTAACAACTTGAAATCTAGTCCATTTTTAAATGAGTTTAAAATAGTTTCACACGCTACTTGAGTCCATCTGACTGTTTTTATGGTTTTATAATCATTTTCCTATCTTGATTTTTTTTTTCCTATTGCTTTGTAAAACACCCAGAGAGACCAAACTATACAGGGGAACCGTTAATGGGAGCTGTGGGTGGACAGCAGCTTTTGAAAATCAGGGTGTTTTCTCTTAAAGTGGTAAACTATAAGCAGAAGACAGATTTGGGGGCTGAATACATGTGGACATACACATTTCTCAGGAGGCTTATTATCAGGATTCACTTTAATCCCTACATTTTTTTCTTCTTTTAGTTAAAGACTACATTCCACTGAAAAAGAATGAGGTTCTGCAGAAACACTTGGCTACTGTGGAAAGTATTGCCCTGCAGAGAGGATTATCCCCTGAAGGACTTAATGTGTTGCTGAATGTGGCACTCAGTGGCCACCTTGGTAAAACATTCAGAAATTGCTAGCATGTTCACTGTGAACGTGTCTTCCTTCCCTCCCACCACATTCTTACCATATCCATGGCTTTGAGAGAATATGTTGTGGTGGTTGTATTGGTTGGTGGTTGTATTATCATGGTTTGTCCCTTACTGTAAATTTACAGCATCCTTAAAGTTCTTTAATGTAAATTCTGAGTTCTTGCTAAAATAAGTGTAGCAAATTTAGTAGGAACAGGAAATACTTCAGATAAAAATTGTAAATGTATATAAAAAACTATTAGATTACTGCTTGTCTTCAATATTTAAAAGAATTATGCTGTGTCACTTACTTTATAAAATCTCTTAAAGGCTTGTAGTTCCTAGAAATCGTTCTCTCCCCTGACATGCAACTGACATGGCTGCTTATTTTTAGCTTCAACTTTTGCAGTGTCTCATACAGACAAAGGAACGGAGAGTCTGTGCAGACTTGATAAGTGTGTTCTTCAAAATTACTGGCCACCGTTTTGCTTTTAAATTGGTGATGAGCCAATGGATTTAAATCAAATAACAATTCTCCACCTCAAAAACCTAAAGATGCATGTTAGAGTATGGAGGATATTTTTCTTCTGGTTATTACAACTTTAGTAGGTCCCTTTTTATTGGCCTAAAATAATTGGTGCCTCTTTACAAAACTAAATTGCTGATGTGAAACTGACAATCTCTCATTTTACATGTTGATAACATTACAAACCGTGAGTGAAATTTTAAACACTTAATTCAGTTCTCACTCTTACTCTGATTTTTTTTACTTTTCCCTTATCCTGAGTAATCACAATAGACTAATCGGTTTCACTTTCTAGCTCTCCTGTACTAGCACCATAAAATTCCAGGTATCTAGGCTAATAAAGGCAGTATGCACGTCAACAGGCTGTATTTTTTTTCCTCTGAGTTACTCTGCTGTAAATCCAAAGTAACTGCATTGAAGCTAATGGAGTTGCACGTCTGTAAAACCGGTGTGAGGAGAATCAGGTTCCTACTTCTTGACTATTAACCAGTCTTTTTTTCCAGTAAGTCCTTGTTAGATTCTTATTCCAGCCTGTGATAGCTGCAAATAGGTAAATAATCTGTCCCAGAAAAGAGATGATGGTCTCACTTGCATATGACATGCCAAAGAACCTGGAACTTGAAGCAATGTCTCACTCTAATGTCTCCACATTGTTTTCACTCTAAATGGTCTCTTTTCTAGCTGATACAGTAAACAGTCGGATCTTGAAGTGCCTGATTCCAGCCTCAGTAATAGCAGAAAGTTCAGTGGTTTCAGCAGTATCCTGGCTCTGTGTTGGCAAATGCTCTGGCAGCACCCAGGTAACTTTAGCACTGGAATAGCAGGTCTTTGACACAGTTGTGTGGGAAGTAGGCACAACTTCTGCTTATTCTGTACTTTCGAGTTTCTTAGGGAAGCTACTTACATCAAGATGTTCAATATGCTTTTGTGGTGTCTAGCATTTCCCCAAAATGCAGCAAGATGTTCCTGCCTATCATGATCATTCAAGATCTGCACAAAATATGGTCTCAAATAATCCTTGAAGGCGCATAGATTGAAGCTTTTGTCTTGGAATCCCTTATGTCTGACTGGTCTGCATGGGAGACTAGTCAGAGCAGTCTAAATTCAAGTGATCAGTTCCCTAGAGGTTAGCATGTGCTCAACACCAGGGCACTTTCTCCATTCTAAGTTTAGTGTTTACTGCTCTCCCCAAGCTTTAGCACCATAACGAACAGTTTGGTACAGCCAATCTCTGCAAAGATGTTCCCTGGCTGCCATGCCGATCTCAAGGAGGGTGTACAACTTTAAATAAATCCTCTGGAATGGGGTGGTGGTCAGTCTGTCTGTCTGGTCTTTTCCCTCATTTACTGCAGGGTGATTCTCTTGTTTCACTGCAGCTGCTCTTCTTAAGATGGCTGATTGCAATGTTTGACTTCATTGATCACAAAGAAAAGCTTCATGCACTCTACGGCTTCTTCTTCTGCTCCCTGCAAGATGAGAAGCTGGTAAGGAGAACGAGAGAATGTTCCTTGGTTCTGAACAAATTTAGAGTGTTCACCTGTACTGTACGTCGTCTTATGCTGGTCTGGAGTAACTAGAGAGTGGAGCCCTTTCCTCTAGTGCTGGAGTATGTGTTTATAGTAGAGTGACTGGCCCTCTGCACTCTACTTTTTTCCAATGATTCCAAAATTTATTCTGAACCTAGGACACCCAGCATGGAAGTTGAATATAAGATTACTCTAGTTTGGGCACGTACAGCAAGGTTGTGTAAATGAGCATCCAGGACTTCATGCTCTGTAACGAGAGCAGAGTGACAGTGAATGCTGTCTCAGTGCCAAGAGACAGTGTGATATGGCAGTGTCTAGTGTTGCCTTTAATGTCAGACAGAAAACAGGTAAAACCTCCAGGTCCCAGGATGGAACTGACCATAGGCAAAAAAGAGCCTTTTAAAGTAATGCTTATTTAATAAACAGAATTAAAATGCCATTCCACCTAAGATAAGTGTAACGTAAGTGGGAATCAGGCAGTCGTGACTTTTTTAATATGGTAGTCACATAAGTATTTTATTATCTGGAATTTAAGGTCACCACCCATTGTTTCATGTCGGGAAGGTGTGAAATAATGATCTCTTCAGAACTGTACTTGGGGTCAGAAAAGCATGTAACATTTTCATATGCTGCCCTCTGGGGCTGTTAGAAAACGTCAAACGAAGATACATAGCGTTCTATAGAAATTACCCTAGAAACCTATAGAATTTGAGAGAATGAGGCCATTTCTGTAGAATTTTTTTAACTGACATATGGAATACTCTAGCAGGAGCATCATTCTATTTCTGTAGGGTGTTTTAAAAAAAATTATAGTGGGAGTATTTTCTATTAAATCCCATACATTTCCATGAGAGAGCAGAGACATTAATTGCTGTTAATTGTGAGAAGTCCTCCATGATGTTTTTGATGTTTAAAATGTATTGCAATACAGTAGACTTAAACCAAAGAGGATATATTTCCTGCAGTATGTTTGGCTGGTTTTGCTCAGCTTCGTTTGTGACCTGTGCTGAAAATTGGAGTCCTACAACTGAATTCCTTTAAATACTAGTTTCTGACACAATAGGTCAGTTGAAAGTGCAGCAAAGATTAATATCTGGCACAGAGAAATCAATGCCAGACCCCCAATGCATTTGCCGCAATTATAACCGCTGATAAAAGAAGCTGGTTTTGATACAACTGTGAGCTGGTTTTGTGTACATTAATTCATGTCGTTTTGCTCACCAACTTCTGAATTGATTAGCCCTCATTTGAGAAACAAGGGCCCTCTCCCAAATGGACCATGACTGAACAGCTTCACCAAGGAATGTGCATAATGGTGTCTACTGAAACTATTGGCATACGCATTGATTGTCAGTTCTAATGCAGAACTGTACTGGTACTATATACATATGACAGTGAGGACTTCTTCCTGAGGAATCTGGTGCATGTTCTGCATCCTGGGAACTGATTGAAGCACTTCAACCTCAGTATGGCAGCAGGATCCTGAGGAGATTTACTTAAGTATGAGATACCAGCCTGTTAGTTGTGTCCAGTGGAAGTAGTTTCTGAATTTAGCCTATTAACCACCCTGATGAATCAGATTGCTTACTGATCCTTTTTCCTTGCAGTGCCCCTATGTTTGTCATCTGCTGTATCTGCTGACCAGAAGAGAGAGTGGTGAGTCCATTCAGTCAGCTTCCTGACAGCTCCTATGGGTCCAGTTGACTTGGCCATACAGAACATAAATATGCATAGACCATCCATTTGTGTGATACAGGGCTGGTTTCATGTGCTCAGAAAAGGGATGACCATTATATTCCCCAGTGCTTTCTTCCTACAGTGCTAACATAATGGCTTCAAAAATTCATCAGTTTTAAGGCCAGAAAGGACCCATTATGCTCTTTTAGGCTGAGTTGCATAACAGGCCAAAAAACCTTGACCAGTAATTTCTACATAAAGCTGATAATGGGTCTGTGTATTCCTGCTGTTTCTGCCCTTTTCCATGTGCAACTTGATCTGTTTTCGTGTATTGGCCAAGAGGCTTCTCATTTGTACATAAATGTCTGATATATTGTATTCTACCCATAATGTTCTTAATTTTTTTTCTTTTCCCAGTTAAGCCTTTTCGCGTAAGGAGACTGGTAGATTTACAGGCAAAGATGGTGAGTCACTAGAAATCCTAAAACGAGTAAGCAGTATAACTGGAATTAGGTTTACAACTCTTATGGTTAATGTTTTCACAGGAATGGCAGATATCATTGCAAAGGATGAGGTTGTTAGACTTCCGAACAGTAGATTCCAGCCTTCGGAATGCCAGGGGCTGCACACACAGCTTGCCATTTAGCACCTAACCTGCACACATCCCTAATTTGGACTTTGTGTCCCTTCAAAGCACCCACACAATGACACTTTACAAAATATACACATTTTACAGCTAGGGATGATAAAATTACACAAATTTGAAAGCGATCTCTTGGCTTCCCTTTTCCTTTTTGGCACTCCCTTCTTTTATCTTCCACTCTCCTGTTCACTTCATATTTCTTATACTTCTGTAGCACTGTTATCCAAGAATATCAAAACAGTGGGCAGATATCTCCATTATATGAAAAGGAAACTGAGGCACAAATGCTGTGAACTGCTCAAGGTACCCATGTCTGGATCAGAGCCAGGAATAAAACCTGAGATGTTGCCTCCAGTTCACTTCTTCTAACCACCAGACTGCTTCTTGCCAACCCATACTTTTATTCTCTATACCTTTTCTTTGTTTGGTTATCTTTTTGTGTTCTCTTTCCCTTTGCTGCCAATCCCCTGTCTGCCCTTCTCTAGGTGTCCTCCATTTTCTTGTCTGCTCTTTCCCCTTCTCTTGCATGTATAATCAATCTTGGACAGCATTTATTTTCCTTTGGTATTCTTATCCTTTGCTACCTACTCTTGCGTTAGATTCCCAACTGCAGCAGCATCTTGGTTATTCCAGCATCTCTTCCCCTTACTAGAAAGGTAGTGGGAACCTGAACCCAGAGGGAGGAGCAGCTACTGCTCTTTCCCTATCTTCTACAGACAAACTGAGATTTTTAAAAGATCTACCAAGTGAGATCATGGACCGTAAAACACACACTGATGGCTAACAAGCTGTCCATCACAGTATTAGAATGTGACACAGAATGTAATGTCTGCAGATATGCAGACATAGAATATAAATGATTTGGGAGAGAGCTTTAGTCTATTCAACAATAACACTTCTGGGTTTTATTGACTCTGAAACGTTTCACATAGTGCAGGACATAGGGGGTGGAAAACTGAAAAATATGGAAGATCCTCAACACTTGGATGTTGAGGACTCTCTCCCTTCTTCCACCCACCAAAGCTATTGCCATTAAAATAGTTGTCGTCATCTTTATGTTGGATTCTCAGAATACAAAAATGCCAAGAAAATATTTTAACTTTTAAAAACCATCAAACTGTCCACTTTCAGCTATGCAGCTTTTGATTAGGATCTGGCAATGGCAGGAAACAAATGACTTGGGGCTTTGCTGCTGACGTTTTTGCAGAGGGGTTAATTGGGCGGATGGCTTTCTGTTCCAAACTGCTCAAGGCCACTGAAGCATTAAGGACCAAAGTCTCACTTTTTCTGTCTTCTGACCGGCTTGTATTAATCTTTCTGGATGGGATATTGAGCAGTTGGCAACTGTTTAATTTTTGGGAAACAGACAGTTTTAGAGACTATTCAAAAGATGTGTACACACGTAGAGCAGCAGCCACCACCACCAAATTCTGGGTCCTTGATTGACTTCTGTGGAAATGTCAGAGTATGAAGCTGTGGATCTACAGGACTATTGTACGCCAGTGAAACATGGGTGCTAGGGAGACTGAAGAGCACCAGACTGACGTCTTCTGTTCTCATTGTCTTCGTTGGCTGCTTAATATTAACTGGCAGGACAAGATCAGCAATCATAGAATCATAGAATATCAGGGTTGGAAGGGACCTTAGTAGGTCATCTAGTCCAACCCCCTGCTCAAAGCAGGACCAATCCCCAATTTTTGCCCCAAATCCCCAAATGGCCCCTTCAAGGATTGAACTCACAACCCTGGGTTTAGCAGGCCAATGCTCAAACCACTGAGCTATCCCTCCCCCCCCCATGAGCATATTGGTAGCTGAACGCATCCACCACCCGCATCAGCATTCGTTCAGCCTTGCTGACTTTTTTGGTACGGACATACTATTAGGATGGAAGACCAATGAATTATTAAATGCATTTACCAAGGAATGTTGCTACATGGCTAGCAATCACATGGGCACCAAAAATTTCTGTGGTGCAAAAAGATTGCCAGTAATGGACATAGACTGAATATCCAGCTAGACAGTCTTAACAACGTAGCTAGATACGATCTCAATGGCATTTGATCTGCAGGAAGCCTGTCCCTTTGGGATTTGCCATGACGATGATTTGCGAAGGGTGCTTTTGAGACTTCATGACTGGAAATAAGTGCTTCTGGTATGATTGTTTTGAGGTGAAGAGTAGACTACAAAATGGTGGGGCTGTGGCTACATCCGGGTAATCTAGCTAGAGACATCTATCCCAGAAGGATTGGTATTATTCACAGATATCTTTAAATGGTGTTAAAAACCTGACAATTGCAGAAGTTTTTCTTATCTATGTGGCACAACTCCTCCCTCTCCACCCCTCAATTTAATGTCAATTTAACATTTACATAGTATCTGTAACAGACAATCTTAGAGGATATTATCTTATTTATATATCTTACAGATTGTACAATGAGAACTCTTCCTGTAAGAGCTAGCTACTAATATATTTTACAAAATCAGTAGCACTTCAAGAAGTTTAACTATATAATGCTATGTTCCCAGTAAAACCGCTTGCATGTGTATTTAGGCAAAATAGATGTATGATATACAGTAATTTTGATTTATTAGTAGTCTTATCTATGGCAATTTAAACTTTTTTTTTTCCCCCACCTGAACTCCCTTACTTTTTCCAGTCCTCAGTAGAGATGTTATTTTCTTCCTCCTTTTCCTCCCTCCTCAGTTGCACAATGCTAATTTAGAGTGATTAATGACACACTAGTGTGTAGACTTGCAGTATCAATCGGGTTTTCCTTGCTGTTTTTTATGGTGCACATTTTAACTCTCTTCTTTTTCTTCCAGGGAATGCAGCCTCATCTGCAGGCTCTGCTATCACTGTACAAACTTTTCTGCCCTGAGCTGGTATCCATAACTCTGCCTGCAAAGATGAAGGTGAGGAATGGAGTGACTCTGATGTGTCTGTGTTGGGATTAAAGCCTGTACTGTCCTTCCTACGTAAGCAGCTTTGCTTCATGATTCCATGGTGAAAGAATAATTCTGTACCCTCTCTCCACTCAGTAAAATGAAACCATTAGAGTTTCCTATGGAAATTGCTACCATTTATTTATACTGAAGTGAGAAGACATAAAACAATTCAGCAGAGAAGGGCACATAGCGAGCAGATGTAACCGTGTCCTTACTCTCATCCTCCCTTGCCTGTTTCCCTCCTATTATACTGTTTTTATGTCTTGTATATTTGATCATAAGCGCTGCAGGAGAAGGTAATATCTTCTTATGAGTTTGCTGGGCATTGTCCAAACACCTTTGGGTGGTACTGCGGCACAATAATAATAGTAATAATGGAAGATACAAGTCAGAGTAAACATTAGGTCAGAGGTTCTCAAACTTCATTGCACCGTGGCTCCCTTCTGACAACAAAAATTACTACACGACCCCAGGATGGGGGTCTGAAACCCGAGCCCATCTGAGACCCACCACACCAGGTGGCAGGGCCAAAGCCCAAGCCCAACCACCCCAGGCTGGGGGGAGAGGGGGAAGCCAAAGCCCAAGGGCTTCAGCCCCAGGCCGAGGTGGCCTGTAACCTGAGCCCTGCCGCCCAGGGCTGAAGCCCTCGGGCTTTGGCTTTGGCTACTGGCAGTGCGGCTCGGGCTTCAGCCCTGGGTCCCAGCAAGTCTAAGCAACCCTGGCTACCCCATTAAAATGGGGTTGCAACCCGCTTTGGGGTCCCGACCCACAGTTTGGGAACTGCTGTATTAGATTGTTTGCTGGCCTGATATCTAAATTGAAAATTTTAGCTATATGAAAAATAATGGTGGGGAAGTTGACAATGTGTTCTGAGATGGATTTGGGGGGAGTTTCAAGGTAGGAACAAACTGTATGGCTTTATTTTCATAAATGTTTGTGTGCTGTGTACGCAGCAAGGTATTTGGTGAAGTTAAGATATGTACACTGAGTATCTTATTTATATGCTTAATACTATGCAAAGACCCCAAGAACTCTGCAGCAAACTAGACCTAAATTTTGCAGCAAGGCTGCCTGGTTTTTCTGGTACTCCAGTGAGGCACATTTGTCCAGGTCTAAAAATTGAGGCTTTTACTGACTACAGTATGAAAGCAAGTTACACAGTCAGTCAAGTTTTCCTCATGGCATTTGTTTTAATGTTCATTTCAGATTATTTTATGTTGCGCCAGATTTGCAGTTTTCATTGTGCTACAGATTTATCTGTGGGAGTAGTTGGAACTTTTGGTACCCACACGTGCATGGGAGATAGATATTTCCAGGCTTAGGCCAGTTCACCTAAAAAATAAATTATAATTTATTTTAGTTAAATTGGTTCATAAAACAACTTTAGAGTTCCCACATGGGTGGGGGGTGGGTTTTGCATTAATTAAGGGTTATGATTTTAAAACTGATTGTAACTTCAGTGGTGCAGACTTTGTTCAGATAAAGCCTTATGCTGGCAATGTTGCATTTGGTTTTTATTTCAAAAGTTTTCTTCACAGCCATGATATCTAGAAACTTAATCCAATGTTAAATGAAAGCTGTGATTACCCGGTTCTCTTCTATGGCAGATTTCACTGCTGTTTGAATGCACGGGATCTTCACTATAAACACACATGTATACCTCGGCAGGTTTTATTTAATACATGAAATACTTTGGATTCCATCTTTATGAATGGACAGCATATCCGCATCAGGATCCTAAAATAGATGCAAATTCCCATGCTTTTGAGATCCCAGGGACTTTTTTTCTTACCTTTTGAGAGAGGTCATATGCCTTGAAAATTACTTACACATCTTTCAGATTGTAGTCAAAGGATACTGGGGGGAGGGATTGCTCAGTGGTTTAAGCATTGGCCTGCTAAAACCCAGGGTTGTGAGTTCAATCCTTGAGGGGGCCATTTAGGGATCTGGGGCAAAAATTGGGGATTGGTCCTGCTTTGAGCAGGGGGTTGGACTAGATGACCTCCTAAGGTCCCTTCCAACCCTGATATTCTATGATAATGAGTCCAGAGAAATAAAAGCTGTACTGTACTGTGACAGAGAAACCTAGCACCTTTTGGACTGTCAAGCACAGTCTTTACAATAGAGCACATAAATGTCACTGTAGTGACGTATCAAATTGGCAATTGATGTTTCTGTCACTCTGCCTTAGAGTTTGGCCTCACACATAGGTGCCTGGATTGTGTTTTCAGACCTACTTCAAGAACTCAGAAAGCCTGTGGAAGGCAGCAATCAACACCATAAGGCGAAGAAATCAGGGAACGTCTCCAACATCCCAGCAACTGATTCTAGGCACAGGTCACCCTCAGTCCCGGAAGAGAGTAAGTTATGAGAACCTATGTGAATCCTAGAAAATGCCAAGTATGCTGAATTGTGGAAAGGAGCTGGGATCTGGACAGACACTGGGGAAGGTAGTGTAACTTAATGGGAAATTCTGCTTTTATATTGTAAGTCTGGGATGTGATTCACAGGGTAGCACTTTGCAGGATAGCAAGTGAATGAGTGATTCCCAGTTTGTGCTAATATTAGTTGTCTTGTTTATAGTGTATTTATCTTACTGCACTGAAATCCTGCTTGCTACTATTAATTTTGGTTTCCTGTTTCTCTCTCCAGAAATGGAATACCCAGTTGATTTTGCCTGCGTGCAGCACCGACACAAACAACCCAGCTCGGAGCAAGGAGATCAACCATGTTGACATCCTCAGTCACAGTGAATCTTTCCCAGTGGAGCAGCTACACACCTTCTCCCAGCTCTTACAGAACATCCACCGCCTAGAGGTGAGTGTCATGAAGACCTCAGCATGAGCAGGTGTAATCTTAAAGGTGACCCAGGGATATATATCAATAACCTGTTTATTGGAGAATAGGTGCACACGTTATCCATCTCCAAAAGGATATACTGTATTGGGAAGTCATATGAAAACCTGGGACCTGTGTGTATTCCCTGGTGGAAAGGGTTTGGACTACTCTGATAGTGTCAGCTTTGTTTTGGCATCTTTCAGAAGCAGACATTCAATAGCTGGTTTTCCTGGTTTCTCTTGCAGTTTCCTTCCCAGATGGGCTCAGTGCTAAGGAACTCCTTGCTGCTTCACTACATTAATTGTGTCAAAGATGAATCTATCTACTTGAGGCTCTACTATTGGATGGGCCAGACTCTTCAAGAAGGTAGGAACTTAACATTACCAGGTATGGTGGGGAGAAAAAGGGATATCTTTGAGGCTGTAATGGTACTTAGCTGTACAGGCATATGTGATAGTATGTTTTACTGGTACATAAAAAAATCTGAGATGACAGCATTGACTTTAACAGTACCTGTCCAGGGAAGGGGGGTTTGTATTCTGTTTCTGCTTGTTGCATCCTTGTCTGTACTCCTTGTACTCTGTTACGTTATTCCCTCTGGTTTAGAATGCACTTGGTATAAGCTTGATAACCAGCAGTATGAAGAAGAGTTCAAGGACTTCCTGGATATTGTCTACAAGACAGAGTGTTTCTTGCAGGTAAGCACCTACTTAATGAAGCCCTGTACTCAATTAAGCCTTTGCTTAGGATATATTTATGGCTCATCCATTTCCTGTGGGATGCCTTAAAGATTACGATCTTAGAAACAGCAATAAGAGATCAGCAAAAAATGTGTTCAAAGGGCAAGTCCAGGTTGCTGAACTGACCCCTCTTTCTGGAGGAATGATGACTGCAGCTTCCCAAATTATTAACTGATGGACTGCATGAGGGAGGGGCACAGGGAGGGTCTCTGCCCTTCTTTAGTGAATTGTGGTGGGGAGTCAGAAAAGGGAAGAGATTGTGATGATTTTTTTTTTGGAAGGTTTTAATCTTGTACCCTTCAGGAGGGGTTCTCTTCCTGTGAAGAATTCTTGTATAAGAGCCTTCCCCTCTGGGATGGTTTCTGCTGTCGATCACAAATCCTCAGGCTGGTGAGCTGGATCCCCCTCAGCAGCTTCTCGGGTATGTAGTCTAGACTATGATATTGGACTATATCTGGTCTGGCTGGATTGGATTCTTCCACAGATATTTGACTTCTCTCCTCTGTTTTCAGAAATGAAACCACATCTTTGTGAACCTCTGGCACAGCTTTTTTTCACATCATCCCTTTATTTTAAGGTAATTCAAGGTCATTATATTGATCACTTGCAGATCTAGTTGGTATTGATGTCCCCACTATGGGAGGTAGGTGAAGCAATCTACAGACAGTAAAATGGGCTTCCCAGTTTGGCGCTGGATCTGGACCTGTCCAGTTTATAGAGAGAGTTAAAATGTATAGTGGGGAGGTAACTATTTTAGGAAGCCCTCTGGCCTTTCTAAAAAAAAAAACAATTTCAACTGGAAATAAAGCACAGTGTTTGAATTGGAAATACAAATATATTTTTGCACTCACCATGCTGCTGATTTAGGACGGTATAATCCAGCAAGACAGCTTTTCTTTTGTTTCATCGTTTCAGCCCGAGTTATGTTCCCTGCACTTGTTACACCCTCTGTTAATCTCCCTGCCCTGAGTGCAGGTGTCCTACATGGAGGTTTCAGCTAGCTCTCTCCTCAGTCTTTCTCATAGTCCTGATGATAAACTGTCTGAAACCTTCACAGTATACTTTGAAAATGATGGCCCATTTTTATTTAGCATTCAGACACTCCCTACAATGTACATAATCCATTGCTTTCTTTCCCTCCTGCAGTGTAGTGTTCTTGAGAGTCTGAAGGAGCTGTTGCAGAACTGGCTGAATTGGCATGTGATGCAGTTGGATATGGAGTGTGATCCTAAAATCAGTCCTTTGTAAGTTCATCTGAATTGCACACAATGCAGTATTTGTGTGTGTTGTGCATGAAAATATCCTGTTTTTATTCCCCACCACAAAAGCTGACTAGAGAATCAGAAAATGCTTTACTGCTTCTGTGAAAATTTAGCTTAGTTGTGAATCCTGTTCTGTCTTTTTTTTTTATTTATTTATTGCAATCACTTCTATTAAGCTTGCTATGGTTTATTCATATGTTGTATCTTGCAGTGATGTCATTAAAAGTACATATCTTAATGTTTTGCATGTCTTTTCAGCAATATAGTACTCAAAGTAGAATGCATGTACCAATAGCATGAACCACACTTGCAGCATTTTATTAAGGGAGTTCTGGGGTATGGCTGGATAACCTCTGCATAATCCTTGTTTTCCCCAAGTCAAAATTCTTTTTTCACTCATTTCTACTTGACACAAACAGTATTTTCTAGGCTTAGAAAAGAACAATAATCTGCCTAGGTTCTCATACCCAACTCTTCCTCATAGTATCTGAACATTTAATTCATATCCCTTCCTTTCTGACTTTTATGAGTGCTTTTTCAGTTGTCAATAGTAAATATCCCAATTTATCTTAGACCACAAAGCAGGGAGGTTGGGGTTAGTTTTGTCAATCCAGGCTTGAGGCTGTAACACTGAAGCAGTGATGCAAAAAGCTATGTTCATAAAAATACTAACATTAGGAACATACATGCCCAAAAGTCAGCAAATTGAAGTCAAGAGCCCTTCAGCAATGAAGAAGTGGCCATGTTTTGTGTAGTATTTTGGATAACTCTGTTCTGTTTAATTTGTGAATGTATCCAAGTTAATGTTGCGGACTTCAACACTGAGAGTGCGGAAACCTAGAGTTCTCTTGTCATTCTGCTTAACTCTGCTCTGTATTTTAAAGCTGATGAGTTGTGTTAACATTGTTTCTCCGACTGCTGTTCTAGGAACACCACTCTTTCTGGACTGGTGAACTCTGTGGCTGAGCTGATCCACTTTGTAGGGTGGATCGCCACTGTAGCACTGCGCTTGGAAAACAATGCTACTTTCTTGATGTACTTTATTCTGGATTTCTATGAGACAGTATGTATATCCCATTACTTTTAGCATTTTAAGATGTCCTACTTCTCAAGAGCATAATATATCCTTCCTTGTAATAATTTGTAGATGTTATGCCTGATTAAGTGCTAGAGCCTTCTAATTGCTGGACAGGTCCACTAGTCATAGATGATAGCTGCTGCATCCAAGTTTAAGGCCAGAAGGGACTACCAGATCATCTAGTCTGACCTGCACATTTCAGGCCACTAAACTCCACCCAGTTTACCCCCACATTTAATCTAATCCAGATTTTTTGACTCAAGTACTTCAGTCCTCTGGAGACTAAATTGTGTGCCACAGACAGAGAATAGGAGGGACCAAGAGGTACTAATGCCCAGGGCCTCTGTAATGGCATGGAATTGAGTAGGTGAGAGAGACCCAGATGATCCTAGCAAGCAACCCAAGCCCCATGTTCCAGTGGAAGGCAACAAAATCACAGGGTCCCTGCCGATCTGACCTGAGGGACGATTCCTTCCTGGACCCAAAAAGGGCAGTCTGATCCTGAGCATGTGAGCAAAAGCCAAGCATCTGAGAGAATTCTCTATACTGCCTGACCCTTTCAGGGGACCAACTGAAGCATGGATCCAAGTAGCTATCCTAGAGAATTTTGTATTGGTTTTTTAAGGGGGTTGGGTGCTATTGATATTCTCACACACGCAGTAGCAAGATTTTAAAGGGATACTACCAACCTGAATCTTTTTAAACTAACTTGAAAAAACTCAAATTTCAATACTTTAAATACTTTCAAAAATATTTTTCTGAAAAAATTAAGACCTTTTCTTTACTGTTTGTTTCAGTGTGTGGTGGGTAAAACAATGATTTAAAAATAAAGGGATTTTATTTAAATTACTTTTTCTTTTTAAAAATAAACCTATTTGAAACGGACGACAATGTTAAATTAAAACCAACGCTCAAGCAGTCCATGTTTGCGGCCAAAGTTTTTTAAATAAAGTCAAACTACTGAACCTGGAGGAAGTCACAGGCTAAACACCTGGAACCAGAGTTTATTGCAGTGCTAAACCAGCTTTTGACAGAACTGGTTGAATCAACTAGTTCGTTCAAAGTTGAGAAATTGATGAGGCGTTGAAAAAGCAAGAAAACTTGTCTTCGTCTTTCAATCAATGAATAAAAACATTGTGTGATAGGATGAGGCATCCTAGTTCTAAAATCTTAAAGGATATTGTGACCAGAAGTAATTAGTTCAATTTACTAATACTTCCTTTATTTAACAGATCAGTTAGTTATTTAAACGTAAACATATTTTGATTTTTTTTTTCGTGTCCAGCACATTTTAAGGTAGTTTTATTTAACTAACAAAAACCATTAAAATGCTTTGTGTCTTTTGAATTGAATTCGTTTCTATCCACATACGTGATACAAATCACACGTGTAAAAGATTAATCTACTAAATTGAAAAGGCATCATTCGCCCTTTTCTAATATAATACATTAATTCAGATTCTTAATTTTTACTATGTTAATCTATATAATTTATTTAAATAAATGCATATATAGCATCGTCTCGCAGTTGGCAAAAAGTACCAAATTTAGCATACATTTATTTAATTGCAAATCCTACGTGTTTTAATGGTTAGCCACCAGTAAGAATCAACCTTCCTTTAGAAGCAAAATAAGATTAAAACTTTTTAACAATTAAAACAAGGTTTACTGCCTGCTGATTTTAAATCATTAATAAATCACACCTTTTCTGTATCAAGCTATATGTAGAGGGAAACAAATTCAATTCAAAGTGCACAAAAACAGCATTTTAATTTAAAATCTCTTGGGGGCAAAGCTTTCTGCTGTGACCATGGATTCCCAATAGGCCAATTATAACTGCTTGAATTGTCTAACTGATAAAATTATTTGGTCTCAGTTATGTGGTTCACTGGTAATACATAACCCAGACTTGCTGTTAGGTCAGTCTGGTCCAGTCCAAGCTACAGATTCAGAAGGAGCATGAAGGATCAGCGAGAAGGTGGCTGCTGTATGTTCGCTAAAGGGAAAAATTAGATTTCCACTACCCAGTGCTAGAGTGTAGGCTAATTTTCAGGGTTTAGACTGACATTTACACAAGCTCCTGTGCAAGGGCCATGGTGGATTCTACATCAGTGGCAATTTTTGAAATCAAGATTGGATGTTTTTCTAAAAGATCTGCTCTAGGAATTATATTAGGGAAGTTCTATGGCCTGCCTTATACAGGAGGTCAGACTAGATGGTCACAGTGGTGCCTTCTGGCTTTGGAATCTATGAAAGACTTGGTGATGTGGTTGGGGAGGGAACAAACGGAATTGCTTCTCTCCCACCTTCCCTTCCAAGGTGTCAGTTAACAGGAGCGCAGACAAGTGACGTAATGCTCGTTTTCCTCTGTAGAATCATCATAGAATCTCAGGGTTGGAAGGGACCTCAGGAGGTCATCTAGTCCAAACCCCAAGGTGTTGTGGGGATTTGGAGCGGAGCCCGGAGCTGGAGCACGGAGCAGTAGGTTTATGCCCGGAGCTGGAGCGGAGCAATTCAAAAATTTGATTGCTCCAAATCCCTGGTTATAACAACCTGTCTGGATTTGTTTCCTTCCTGCAGGTGTGCGATGTGTATCTTAAGTATAACCTACCCTTGTTGGTGATGCCTCCTCCTGGCGTTTTCTACCCAGCACTGCTCAGCATGGATTCTGTCAGTCTGAACCAGCTCTGCTATATTATGTACAGGTACCAAAGATGGGGGAGGTCTTTCAACTTTATCACTTCTTCTATTCTGATCATCTGTTGGGGAGATGCCACTCTGTGTTGTCAAACAAGAGTATGGGAATTCCATGAAATCTTCTGTGTTCTCTCTCCCTCTCTGTGTGAAAAGGGCAGGAGGGGGAGTTCTTGGGCTATTCAGAATGCTGGCCATATACTTTACAGCAGTGATTCTCAACCTTTTCCATATTATCCCAAGTAACAATAGAAACAAGTTTCAGGTCACTGCTCCCTCCCCAGGATGCCGTCTCTGAGGTAGGTAGATGGTCCCTTAATACTTTGAGAGACCTTAAGTACCTCACCTAATAGGTTCAATTCCTGACTGATGCCTGAAGTGTCAAATGCCCAGGCTTGTGCTCTAACCTAACAGTTCTCAACCAGGAGTCCGGGGCCCCCTAAGGGTCCTCGAGCAGGTTTCTGGGAGGCCTCCAAGCAGGGCCAGCATTAGACTTGCTGGGGCCCAGGGCAGAAAGCTGAAGCTCGGGTCCCTGAGCCCTGCCACCCAGGGCTGAAGCCTGAGCAATGTAGCTTTGTGGGGGCCCCAGGCAATTGCCCTGCTTGCTACCCCCTAATGCCAGCCCTGGCTTTTATATGCAGAAAATCAGTTATTGCGACACAGGTGGGCCTTGGAGTTTTTTAGCATGTTGAAGCCTCAAAAAGAAAAAGGTTAAGAACCTCTGCTCTAACCATTAGACTCACATTTGCAGAAAGAGGAGTACTGTGCTGTACTATTTAGGGCAGCACTGAGTATGAGGGGTTTTGCTGCCTGTGAGTCTAGGAGGCCTAGAGGCTGCCTGCAGGTCTGGAGAGAGCATTGTTCATTTCTCTGTAGGACCTACTGAACTGCTGCTGTTCTTGGTGGTGTTAGTTCCAGTTGTTGCATCAGATAAGAAAAGTAGCCAATTGCTGACAGCTGGCGTAGGGCTGTCCATGTGGCTTTCTCTCTGAAGAGACTGCAGGGTAATTAACGTGACAGGGTGCTCTCTGGGAGATAAGAGCAGCTAGTGCTTATTTATACAGAACAACTGTCAGGTTCTATTACTTCCAGTGGCTTCCATTTTCTATACTTGCTGAATGAAAGGCTCCTTTTTAAAAGCACCCTGCATTTTTGTGCTAGATTTCAGGGCTGCACACTGCATATAGCCTGTTGAGTCATATGAAGGTGATTTTGTCCCTGATTTGGTTGGAACACATTGCTCATGTAACAAGGAGGTCCCTTCCAGTCCTATGTTCTCTGTTACTAAGGAACCTCAAAGTCTGTTAGTTGAACTAGAGCTCATCTCAGTATCTTCCTTCTCCCTAGTCCCTAGATGGAGGCTGGCCCTGTGCCAAGTGGTGAAGTGTCTGTCACAGATTCTGTGACTTCTGCGGTGGCTGGCTCAGGGGCTGCCCAAGCTGGGCAACCCCTGGGCCAGCAGTTTGGGAGTGGGAGGGGGCTCAGAGTTGGGGTAAGGGGCGCCACTTACCTTGCGGCGTAGGGGGCTCCCCAGAAGCGGTCGGCATGTCCCTGAAGCTTGTAGGCAGAGAGGCCAGGGGGCTCTGCATGCTGCCCCTGCCTGTAGGTACCACCCTGCAGCTCCTATTGGCTGTGGTTCCTGGCCAATGGGGGCTGTGGAGCCAGTGCTTGTGGAGGGGGCAGCGCACAGTGCCCCCTTGGCCTTCCCTTCTGCTAGGAGCTGCAGGGACATGCCAGCTGCTTCAGGGGAGCTGCGTGGAGTCGGGTAGGGAGCCTGCCAGTCCCGCAAACTCTTCTCCCCCTCCCTGCCAAGCACCAGCAGGGGTCCTGGACTGCACACCGCTGCCTGCTTCCCTTCCCCCCAGCACCAGTGGGGATTTCAGGCCACCAGCACCCATGGCACTCCCAGACCGCCCTTCTCTTCTCCCCCCCTGCCCCCATCCTCCCCCAAGGACCCGCAGCCTCCCAGCCCAAGTTTTAGTTAGGGGTATATAGTACAAGTTATGGACAGGCCACAGGCCGTGAATTTTTGTTTACTGCCCGTGACCTGTCCATGACTTTTACTAAAAATACCTGTGACTAAAAGGTAGCCTTATTTATAATTGGAGGAGGAGGAAAGCTCAGCAGTCTTACTAGTGGAGGATAAAAACTGCCTTTAACTTGTTCTGAAGCAGCGCTCCTGCCCTTCTCTAGTATTTATCTGCATTAGAATTCAGAGGGAACTTAAGTTTCTTCCATTTGTTCCTTCCTTTAGATATCGAACCAACTTGGTAGCTGCGAAAGAAAATGAGCTGATTAAAAAGGTACCATGAACAAACCTTTGCAGTAAAGTACTGTGGACAGTAATAAAAGGGTTATAAACAGGTTGTTGGGGAGGCAGTGCTTTAATGACACTGTTGCAAGGAATAAGGGTAGTACACCAGATCAGTGCAACTGAATTGTTTTCTGATCCCATCAGACAATACTACAATTCAAGTTCAGTAGCCAGACTTACCAAGAGTACAACCAATACATAATGGCCATGGTGGGCTGTCTGTGGACATCCAGTGCATTCCAGAAGGACATCCACCCTCAGGGCATTCGCCTAGATCCGGAAGTACTGAAGAAAACCAGAGTGCAGGAGGTCAGGAGCAGCTTCAACATTGTCCACCATCCAGCCCTGATGGGCTATGCTATCCTCTTCCTGCAGCAGGTAAGGGTATAAGCAATGTTTGGCAGCACAATAGTGAGGGCCACTCTGAATCAGTCACTCCACCTTGAGAATTCAGCTAGAGAACTGTCCCCACTCTTGCACTGCTTGAGTTCACTTGTGTTTTCAAGCATTGGTACTCTGCTAGGTGGGCTGAAACCAGTGCTCTGTGTTCAGACTGAGCTGCTGGGCTGAGATGAACAGTTTAGTTTTGGTTGGTTGCTTGGTATAAAAGTATGTAAGGCAATGTTTTATAAGTGTGCTTTGCTTTTAAACTCTATGATTATAGTGTGGCCAAATAATTTTGAGGAATGGGTAGAAGTAACATGGCTAAATAGTAAATGTCCAAAAACTTAATTGGCGTGGAATTAAGGTTGCCCAGTGGTGCCTTGTGCCCTTCTAGAATGTGGAGAGTGGCTAATCTTAAACCTCTTGAAAACCTGGGAAATGCAAAACTAAGGTACATGCCCCCCTGCAACACAACCTTAGCTGTCTCTTGGAGCTGGCACTAATTACTGGCAATAGTTCAATAAGCAAGGGGGGCAGCATAATTAATAGAGATGAGGCTGTTCTATGAGAATTTGTGGTGGTCTCCACAGATTTGAATTCCAGCATTTATCAGTTTGCACTCCACATACCTTCATTGTGTTACTTGTAGCTGTATTGAATGAGGGAGGAATAAGTTGGAGCAGGTTGATGGAGCTGCTGTTGTGATATGATGAGATGCATGTGTACTTGGAAGGATGAAGTATGCCCCATTTCAGCACTGAGTTTTGTACAGTGTGTCCGCAGAGGTGTGCACAGATGTCTTCTTGGTTTGGGAATTGTTAGCATTCTATGGCATACATAACTGGTCTTCAGGGCTTAATGAGGAGGAAATGAAGACAGTGTCTCAAAAGGAATCCTCACGACATGGGTGAAAGGGAGGGTAACGTTTAGAAAATCTGGAGTGGCTTGTGTGGAGTAAGCTTGGGGTATGCCAACACTGCAGTTAGACACCCGCGGCTGTTCCATGCCAGCTGATTCAGATTTGTGGGGCTCAGGTTAAGGGGCTGTTTAACTGCAGTGTAGATGCTCTGGCTGGAGCCCAGACTCGAGGGCTCTGAGATGGGAGAGTCCCAGAGCTTTGGCTGCAGCCTAAACTGGAACATCTACAACGCAATAAAACAGTCCCTTACCTGGAGCCCTGTGAACCCCAGTCAGCTGGCACTGGCCAGCTGTGGGTTTTTAATTGTGGTGTAGACATACCCTCAGTGTTTTGAGTGTAGGCCAAGTGTAAGTAGGTTCTGTTTAAGACAGGAGTAGCAAACCTGAGTTTTGCCACAGCAAACAGGTGTTTAGACTTAGTGCTCATGTGCTGTCTTGCCAAAGGGTTTTGCAGCATCTGTAAGGGAAGTGCTAGTATGTGTTTTATTGGCATGCTGGGACCTTACTCTGCCATCTTTGAGCTAAGGTCACATTGTGGGGGTTGCATGTATCTTAACTTTGTATTTCTGGTTTTCAGAGGTCTAACTTCAGTGCTCACCTGGGGGCCAGGGAGAGGGGCTTATTCTCAAATGTCTACACTTGGAGCTGTTTGTTTTGCTCCAAATTCACTCTCTACCTTAATCCAAGTTAACTTTCAAGTGTAGGCAAGCCTTCAGTTCCATTGTTTAGGAAACATCATTACATTATTCTAGCTGTCTTTCACCTTTCCTCTCTAGTCACTCACTGTTAATTTCCTTGACAATACTTCTAACGTAAAATCAAAGTCTGCATGTGTGTTTTAGAGCACTTTAAAATATTGCCCTTAAACCAGAAGTCTTTAGTCTCAGGGCAGAATTTCCAAAAGGAGCCCATGCAGAATGCAAACAGAGACTTTAAGGTCAGAAGGGACCATTATAATCATCTAGTCTGACCTCCTGCACAATGCAGGCCACGGGATCTCACCCACCCACTCCTGCAATAATCCTTTCACCCATGTCTGAGTTATTGAAGTCCTCAAATCAAGCATGTAAGGGACATGCACAACATGCAGTCTCTGAAAACTGCGAAGCCCTATCCTACGTTTGAACTTTCAGTGCATGGGTGCAGCTTATACTCCTGAGGGAATTCTATGCCAAAAATATTAAAAATTCTGCGCACAATATTTTATTTGTCAACATAATCCAATGTAATCACACCATTTTCAATTATTTTGATAATTTATTTCAAATACCTGTCAGCAAGTATGTCTGTAACAATACAGTCAATAAAAAAGATTCAGGAAATGTTTTTTGACAAATAGTTTCCTTACTAAGCATATTAGTACATCTGTATGGCTCCACAGTGAGCGAGAGGGGACAGTGTATTGCACACATCCCCAGCCCTACCCCCACGTCCACCCAATCCAGGTGTAGGGCAAGCAGGCTCAGCCTGGCAGGATCCTAATGTGGGTGGATACAGGTGTGGGGTAACCTGGGTATGGGTGGCTCAGTGGGGGGGATCTGAGTGCACAGGGGCTCATTGGGAGGTTCTGGGTACAGGGGGAATTGGACTCTGCAGGGGGGATCCAGGTGAAGGTGATTGGGGTCTCAGCAGGGTAGTATGGGAGGGATAGGGCATGGCAGAGGGTCTGGGTACAGGGGATTCAGTGGAGGGGTCCAGGTGCTGGGGGAGTGAGGCTCAGTGGGGGTCCTGGGTCAGACCAAAGGTCCATCCATCCCAGTATCCTGTCTACCGACAGTGGCCAATGCCCAGCACAGGGTAGGAGCCACCGACGGGGGCATCCCCTGGCTCTGGGCGCACCTGATAGCGAGAGGGAGAGAGAGAGCCCAGTGCCGCCCCCAAAGTGGTGATTTGTTTCTCCCAGCTGTTCTCGATGCCCAAACCAGACGTGCCCCCGTCCCACCCCCAACTGCTGCCTGGGAGGACGCATAAATCAATTTTTCTGTGAAGAAAGAGTAAAATCTGCAGGGGACATTAATTCTGTTCTTGCGCAGTGGCACAGAATTCCCCCAAGAACATAAGAATGGCCGTACTGGGTCAGACCAAAGGTCCATCCAGCCCAGTATCCTGTCTACCGACAGTGGCCAATGCCAGGTGCCCCGGAGCGAGTGAACCTAACAGGTAATGATCAAGTGATCTCTCTCCTGCCATCCATCACCCCCCTCTGACAAACAGAGGCTAGGGACACCATTCCTTACCCATCCTGGCTAATAGCCATTAATGGACTTAACCTCCATGAATTTATCCAGTTCTCTTTTAAACCCCGTTATATTCCTAGCCTTCACAACCTCCTCAGGCAAGGCGTTCCACAGGTTGACTGTGCACTGTGTGAAAAAGAACTTCCTTTTATTTGTTTTAAACCTGCTGCCCACTAATTTCATTTGGTGGCCCATAGTTCTTATATTATGGGAACAAGTAAATAACTTTTTCCTTATTCACTTTCTCCACACCACTCATAATTTTATATCCCCCCGCCCCTTAGTCTCCTCTTTTCCAAGCTGAAAAGTTCTAGCCTCTTTAATCTCTCCTCATATGGGACCTCATAAGAATAGCTGCTTACATTCAAAGACCATAGCATGTTACCTTGTGCCATCCAGTTGCTCTAATTACAAAATGTAACTGTGCTGCTTGTTCACTTAAGGAAAATCCCTTCGAAGTTCAGTTATGTTCTTAAAAATGTTTTTATGTGATAAACAAAAATTGGAAGAAGGGAATTCTGACTTCTCCAGCATTATAGCAAGACTTTCTATGTCAAGTTCTTTTCCTTCTATCTTTGTCCTGAGGTCCTCTTACACTTCCCCACACCCTGTAGAAGACATTGCTGATGGGCAGTGCTAGCATTCCTCATCCTGAATCACTGACTGTTCTCTACATGGGACCCACAAACAGGTTTAAAGATTTTTAGGAAAACAAAGGCGAGGAAAAGTTCTTGTCTGCAGTGCCTGCTTTTCCTGAAAACATGCTCCATGGTTGAGTAAATCTTTCCAAAGCACCAGAGGGTGCTGCTCTGCAGCTGATTCAGAGAACAGTCCCTGAAACAGTGAGATAATAAACTAAGCCTCATAGGGTTCTCTACTCTTGTTCCCTTTGATAGTGTTGAGTTGGTGTTGAGATGAGGCACAGGCGTTCAATAAGTTTATAAATATTCCTTGTTTCTGTCCAGGAGTATTGACTTCTGGCAGAGTGCTTTCCATGGTACCTTGCTATTTATGGACTGGTATGAGGAGAATGCTACAGCTCGATCCTGGTGCATATTCACAATTGCCGTAGCTTCCTTGCACTCATGGAGCTCCTGCCTTAAGGGCACTCAGCAGGGCTAAGCCCCAGCGACTCAGGACAGAGGGTTTTATCTGATCTGACTTCTGTTTGTTTACCTTTTTTTTTTTTTTTTCCCCCCTCACAAGGCTTGGCCCGAAGATAAAACCCTAAACTTCAACTTAATTAAGGTAATGTGTTTTATTTTTAAATATTATGTGAAAACTGGCTGTATTTAGCTATAGGTTAGTAATATAAGTACAGGGGTGCTGTTCACCATCTTTAAAAATACCATGTCCAGAAGAAGACGCCGGAAAGGAGGGTTTATGCTCTCATCTGGTCATGACACATGACAACTCAAACAAAGATGATGACTCACTTGTGGACCCAGAGAAACTTGCTTCACTTGTGTCCACTACAGAGTTCTAGCTGCTCACAATGAGGACAGGGCTGTGTGTTACCTGATGACTAGAGCAGTGTACTCTGGTCTGGGACATTTTGGTATAGCAGCCATGTACAGCCAGTGGACTGAGACTGTTACACACCTCTGTCCTGAGGCTGTATTTATTGTAGGACAAGAAGTTTTACTTACCTCTTAACTATTGGAGAATTTGCTCCTGGGGAAATTCTTCTCTCACATGGATTAAGTTTGTCAGAATTTCCGATATCGGTCTAAATAGTGTTCACATTCTAGGGTAGCTCTATATTCTTTTCTTTAATTTTAAAGTGAAGGTACTGCTAAAGTGAACGTGAACTGTGCTACAAACAGAAATCCTCCACTGAATAAGGTCCCCTTGTGCTGCCCTGTCAATGTGCCTCAGAGCTGAACTAGGGTAACTTTTCATTGTGGGATGGAGAGTTCAGTTGTATGGCTCATTCAATCCTCAGCCACTTTGCTGGACCTGCCAAGGAGACAACCTGTGGGCTTCTGTCTACCAGAAATGGGATTTATGTAGGTCCTGAGTAGTTACCAAATGGTAATGACTTTAGATCACTATCAAGGTAGGCCAGATTTGAAATGGTGACCTATAGGTAAAAGGCTCAGTGTCAGATCCTATGAGGCATCCAGTCTCTTGGGAGCCTGGGGTAGGATGTAATCTTTGTGCTGGTCATGTGGCAGAGCAGGTGTATTCAGGCTTTTATGGTCTGTATTTGCATATTTCCAGGTTAAGGCAAAAGGAGGATACAGCTGCATCTGTGGCCCTGACACTTAACTGCCATATTTCTGTTTCTATAGGGGAGAAGGTGGAACTGGTATCTGGAATATCTCTACATGCAAGGGTTACAAGGCCTGAAACTCTTCATCGAAAGCAGCATCAATCGTGTTTCCCAGGTCTCCCAAACCAAGTCAGGGAATGTTCAGGTGTAACAGACTGATTCATATGGATTCTTCTGATTGTCCAGACCAGGAAGGCAGAGTATGGCAGGCCCTGCCTCTGACACCTGTTATCTAGGGAAGAAGTATACTGAGCAGCTAGCCGTGTTACATTTTGATACTGACGTCTCCTTAGGAAAACAAGGACAGAGAAAGAATGGTTGAACTGACCTTATTCAACAGTGCACTGAACCTGGATGTCCCTGCCAAACTTCTGTGGTGTGATGCTGCTGAGTTTGTGTTCTGTGCAATGTCACTGTTCGCTATCCATTTCCTCATACTGGAATGTATACTTCAACTAAGCCTCAAACACTTCTGCTTTTCTTATTTCATTATGGCACTTAGCAGTGCTCTTTCACTTAGAAGTGATTCCTGACCTCCCTCTGCAGTGTGTAATGAGGAACACCATGTGTGTATAAACGCATGGATGTATGCACATGCACCTTTGTAGGGTATTCTATATATTGACTTGGGGACTTTTAAGGAACCTGCTGGGTCCTCTGTGGTGGTGTCTGTTTATACTGGTTTTGAGGGTCTGTAACAGGCTGGCTTAACTGACCACTTAGATTTTGCTTTCAGTATGAAACCTCCTGAGGATGCTTTCTTTTGTACCACTCTGTAGGACATTCTCGCACTGCAGCTGGAAGATTTTGTGCTGAAGTTCATGTTTTATGGATGCTTTGAGCACCCTAGGGGCATTGCTAACAGCTCACTATTTTCTTGTGACAAGTCTAAATGCAGTTTTCCCTTTTGTGCTTGTAGCGATGTACATAACTGTATATTATATATGTTTATATTATGTAAAATACTGCCTTAGTGCCACTGCAGAGGAACTCTCTTGTGAAATGTGTTTTTCCTTCCTGCCCCTTTTTAAAATTCTGATCCAGTTAAAAGAAACTGAACTCCACCCAAAATATCCAGCTTAGGAAATGAACTTCATACTGATGGTGTAAAGCAGGGTCGGGACTCTTCAACTTCCATGCTCAGAGGACAAGAGAGAGAACACTGATCATGATTCTAAGTAGTCTGTACTTTCTTTCTGCCTCCGAAAAGGGGACACTTCAGGAAATGTTGACGTGTTTTTCTTTTTTCACCAAGAGATGGTGGTGTCTTGCCTCTGAAAGATCCTGCTTGTTCCTTTGTCTCCAATACCGTATTAGCCTTGGGATCATGTTGTTGAAGGCTAATGACCTTGTTAATAAACTCCTATGTTCAAACAGTGGGTCTGAGAAATGGTTTTTTACTTTCCCATCCATCAGTGGCTATGCCCACCAGTGTGGCTCTTATCTTCTCAGAGAGGGGGAGAACCTTTTGCTGAAAGACTTTCAGAATAACTCTTGACAGAATGAACTTTTATTTGAAGTTAACTTGTGATGTTTTGAGGCCTTTTTCCCCCTCCCTCTGTGGGGCATAAAACTAGGTCACCCTCATGGGGTCCTAATAGGAAAAATATATCTTCTCATCCTTCCTCTTTAAAGGGTAGCTCAAGGCCCAGAATGCATCCTACTGACATTCTCATTGTGCTCCAGTCTCCCCTCAGGTTGGGCTCTCTTACCTGGTAACAGTTCCTCAGTACTGAAGCTCAGTGCCCACCACATCAGTACCAATGGCCTCCATCCAGCTCTCCTTGGTATCATCAATCCCAGTACCGAAAGCTGTTACGGTGTCACATGATCTTACAGTGCAAGCCTTACCCAAATCACCTCTTCTCTGTGGTGAAAATACCTTTCATGGTACTGGCCACTAATACCATGCAGTAGTAGTACAGAGACTGGTTTTGCCTGGAGCTCCTGTTAACTCCACATTTAGAGGTGAAATATTCATTTTCAGCCTCTGAGGATAGCAGGGAGATATCACCTAATTGCTCTTCAAGGTCACTCTCGTTTAATTCCTTTGCCTCCAGTAGGGAATCCAGAGCACATTTTAATAGACCTAGGCGTTCACTATGGCCATTCCCCATAGTGGATCTCAACTTTATAGACCCATCCACAAATATCATGAGCTTGTCTCTGACTTCTAGAGAATGTGGCCAGACTTCACCTGCTCTGTGCAGCAAGTGGTTGAAATCTCTGCCCAACATACATCATCTAGACGAGGGGTTCTCAAACTGTGGGTCTGGACCTCTCAGGGGGTTGTGAGGTTATTACAGTGGGGGGGGTCGCGAGCTGTCAGCCTCAACCCCAAACCCCGCTTTGCCTCCAGCATTTATAATGGTATTAAATATATAAACAAGTGTTTTTAATTTATAAGGGGAGTCGCACTCAGAGGCTTGCTATGTGAAAGGGCTCACCAGTACAAAAGTTTGAGAATCACTGATCTAGATGAAAAGAAACAGGTTTCCCCAATTTTCATTTGGGGACAGGGACCATCTTTGTTATGTGTTTGTACAGTGTTTAGCACAATGGGGTCCTGCTCCATTACTAGGACTTCTAGATGCTACGCATATACAGATTATAATTGAACTTGTGGAATAATCCTCTAAAGGTGTGCAAGGTGGGTACACTTCTTTTGACAAATGTTTCCACTCTCATGGGGAGCCCCCTTAGACCATCTCCAAACCCACAGTCTTGACTTCCCAGGAAGTCTGCCTTGAAATAAGCATGCTGGAGTTTGGGAGCTATTTATCAGGCATGCACAGCATTCCTTTCTGTAATGAAGGAATGGACAGATCAGATCAGGACAGATGATGCCTCAGTAATGTGTTAGATCATGCTCATCCCTGTCTGCTGATATTTCTTATTCCTTCCCTCCCGCTCCTCATGTCAAAAAGCTGAGAGTCTCAGGAACTGATGCATTCACCATGAAATTGCTCGAGGAGCTTTCCACTTACTAGGTTTGCAGACCTAGTCCTTGCAGACCACCTCAGAATAATTTGCAGCCAACCACAAGTGGCCAGCCAAAGACACAATCATATGAGGCAGAGTCACCCATTCACATTTTGCTGCATGAGGGGTGGGAGCTGTCAAATCTCTGATTCCCTGTCAGATGCCTTCCTACATGTCTGTACTCCAGGGATGATATATGCTTACCTGCCAATTGCTTTAATGCCATGAGTTCTAATAAAGCTCAGCTAGAGCTCAGTCATGATGATCATGTAGCACCACTACTGCTTTGGCCAACGCAAATTCTGGTTCTTGGATTTGATTGATTGTGGTGAATGATCAGCTGAACATCGGCTCCCTTTGTGATGCTGTGGTCAAAGGAGCTAATTTGATCATGGGATGCATAAACAGGACTCAAGTACGAATAGAGAAGTTATTTTACCTCTATATTTGGCACTGGTGCAACTGCTGCTAGCATACTGTGTCTAGCTCTAGTGTCCACAGTTCAAGAGTGATGTTGATAAATTGGAGAGGGTTCAGAGAAGAGAATGATGAAAGGATTAGAAAACCTGTGTTTAGAGTGATAGATTGAGCTCCTTGAGGCTATTTAGCTTAAAAAAGAGAAAGTTAGGGGGTGACTTGATTACAGTCTATAAGTATCCAAATGGGGAAACAAATATTTAATAATGGGCTCTTCAAGCTAGCAGCAAAAGGTATAACACCCTCCAGTGGCTAGAAGTTGAAGCTAGACTGTAACACGGAGGCTGGCACCTGAGCAACTCCTTATGGCCAGAGTGCCCCACCCTAGTTTTCCCCTCATTTAGGTCTCCTTAAACAAAACCCATATAGTCTCTCTCTCTCATTCAATCACAACCCTTCTTGGAGTCAGGTTTCTTTATTTTAAAAGCCCCACAAATCTCCCACTCAGCCTTGAGATGGGTCTTCTTCCCCAGCATCAACACTCTCCTTTGGGGGCCTTTGCAGGATAGCTGCAGTTTTGCCCTCTGAATGTCCTCTGACCCTTTATAGCCCAGGTGCTGCCCTGCTGCATTAATTGGCTCATCTGGGATCACCTGCTCTGACACGGGTGCTGGACCTATTTTTAATCACAGTGGCCAGCCACTCTGTGACAGACAAATTCAGACTGGAAATAAGGTGTACATTTTTGAACATGTACTGCATGAGAGTAATTAACCGTTGGAAAACATACTAAGGGTTGTGGTGGATTCTCCATCACTGATATTTAAATCTAGATTGGATGTTTTTCTAAAATCTGGTCTAGCAATTATTTTGAGGAAGTTCTATGGCTTGTGTTATAGAGGAAATCAGACTAGATGGTCCTTTGTAGCCTTGGAATGTATAAATCTATCCATCCTCTACTACATTTACTACTTCTTCCAGAAGGAGGTACATCTCCTTCGTTACACATGGATGCCAGCTGGCTAACCTCCAACCTTCTTCAGAGGGCCAAAATATACTAATTCATCGTAGGGAAGTATTCTACCAAATGGAAACTGTTCACTATTTGGGCCCAACACCAATTATCATTTTTGGAGACTTGGACTATCTGTCACTAAAGAGTTTAGAGTTGTCCATAAGCTCCTTTAAGAGTCGATCAGGCAGCAATAATAGCTAACCATCCCCCCATACAATCTCTCACTATTCTCACACTTGATGGTAGCTAGATTCCTTAGAAGTCTCTTATGTACTTCCCCCCAGATAGGGAGTAGTGTTCCCCTACTAGTGTGTCCTTTAACAATTAGATTCAGTATTGCCAAAGGAACTGAGGGACAGTTGACCTGGATTTGCTTTTTATGCCCTTTGGTGGGGGCCCATGAGGGTACAGCCCCAATAGATACTGCTGGCCAAAAGAATCAGCCTGAGTGCATGAGACGCATGCACATCAGGAGTGGAATCTATACGGACAGAACCACAGCTACTGTAAGGTAAGTAACTCTTTGAACTCTGGCTGCAAGTCAGGTCTGGAAACCATGGGGAAGAGGAAACAGTGTGAGATGAGAGTAGAAAGAGACTTGCTCGTCTGATTAATGTCATAGACAGGATTATCTTCAAAGATCACTGACAAAGATCCAGCCGCCATGTAACCTTCCTGTTAGATGGGTAGAGCTAAACAAGCCTAGAAAAGGCTTTCTTTCATCCACTACAGGTGTGTGTGTGCTCTCATCCGTGAAAGGAATGAGTACAGGTTATAGCACAATAATGCATTTATCCTGGTACATGCTGACTCTTCTAGCAATATTAGAGTTAATGGTTCCTGAGTACATGTATGCCAGTATTTCCTTGGAGCGCTATACCTAAGTGTTTAGCTTGGAAACTGTAGGCTCATCTCATCATGCCTTGAAACAGGCTTCCAGCGTATGCTCCAATACCTCTGTTAGGGCTGGTCTACACTAGCCCCCAAGTTCGAAGTAAGATACGTGACTTCAGCTACGTGAATAACGTAGCTGAAGTCGAAGTATCTTATTTCGAACTTAAAAGTACTTACCCCTGGTCCACACGGCGGCACGCAGGCTCCCCCGTCGACTCCGCTTGCTCCGTTCGCAGAGCAGGATTACCCGCGTCGATGGGGGAACACTTCCTGGTTCGATTTATCGCGTCTAGACAAGACGCGATAAATCAAACCCAGAAGATCGATCCGAAGCCTCCGACGCAGCGGGTAAGTGTAGACTAGCCCTAAGTCTGTAAGGTGCCACAGGACCCTTTGTCGCTTGTACAGATCCAGACTTACACGGCTACCCCTCTGATACTAATTGGAAACGATCATCTCTATCTCTGAAACGCATATCTGCCCTCCCTCCTTTCCTGCTGGCTTGTAGAGTGTGAGAGTTAACCCTTGAGGGCTCAGTGGAGTGCTAGTTCATTTAGTAATTTAGTTCATTCCCTGGGAAATTCCCACCCTCTGGCTCCTCCACCTCAACCAAGCTTCACTACCATCATTGCTGTGTACCAGTATTCAATTGTTTGTTTAAAACATATAGTGTGTGTGTGTATATATATGTGTGTGTGTGTGTGTGTGTATGTATGTATGTATATATATATACATATATTAGTCTTTTGTCTGGTGAAAATTTTTTCCCTGGAACCTAACCCCCTTATTTACATTAATTCTTATGGGGAAATTGGATTCGTTTAACATCGTTTTGCTTAAAGTCGCATTTTTCAGGAACATAACTACAACGTTAAGTGAGGAGTTACTGTACGAAGTATACAGATGCCATTACCATGGCTTTCCCTTCATAGAAGGAGGTCCTCCCTGTGTTTAATGTGAGAGGTTCATTATGTCACAAGCAGGATAGATCAGCAGCTGTTTAGCTCTAAACTGCATTCTGCTGCTTTCTAGTTAATCAACTTTTAAACTTCCAAACAGTGAAGCCTTTCACTTTAAGAAAACCTCTATGTAGGTCTTTTTAGTTTATGTGCAACATGGCTCAGGTGGCACTTGACCAGGATTTATCGCCAAATTTGGTTCACTGGTTGAATCATTAGCTTGCCCAGGCTGGGTACTGATGGGGAGCAGGACATGAAGGCTGGTCCATCCCCCCATGTCATGTAGGTATTGGACTGGATTGCAAGTTACAAGGTCGGATCCTCAGCTGATATTTATTGCCATAGCTCTGCTGACTTCAATGGAGCTATACTGATTTATACCAGCTGAGCATCTGGTCTACACTTTGAAGGCCAAGAGCCACTAAGCCCTCCAATGCCAGGCATATTGACCTGAACATAATGCATCTGGAAATGCAGATGCCTAAGGGTATCAGGCTGAACTGTTTTCTGAAGCCATTTTAGCTCTGAGTGTCTGCAAATTAAAATGTCTTTTGTGGGGATAAGCTTCTATGTGTGCATTGTCTTAATTCAGTGGGGTCTCATTCCTTAGCCAGTGCTGTCCTCTCAGATCCACTCGGTCTGTTCTGAAAGAGTTAACAGCTTCAATCCATTTTCTGCTGGAATGAAGAAACTGTGTTCCTGCTTTCTATTCTCTTGTTGGCCTACTTCCCTGTGCTTGCATTTTGCATTCCTAATGCTATGAATAAATCAGGACCCAAGGATTTAGAAGGTGGTACAGCTGTAGCCACTCAGAAAATTGAACCTCTGAGGGTTGGATAGCAGCTCTAACAACTGCCAATGTGTATGCTTGTGAAGTCTTCTAATGGCATGTAACTGGTACCAAAGGACAACGATTAATGCTTACTTCAGTACCCCTATCAATTGAGTTTAACCCCTAGCACTTACTTTAACCACCATCTCCTGCTGCCTTTGTCTGAGTTAATGCTCCATTATAAACCCCAGTGCTAGGCAGTAACCTCCTGGGCACTGTGACAAAATGATTTATTGTTAATCTTTGCCACACAGAACAGAAGAATGAAGATGGTTAACTATGGGATCGGACCAGCTGATCAAGTGTCCTACTTTGTCCACACGAAACCTTTGCTACCCAGGCAAGCTGCTTATTTCTGTGGTGAGGTAGCTCCTGAGCAGGAGTAAGGTGGGTTCTATCTGCTTTTCAGCCATGGGAGGCACCTGGTCTGTAAAGAACAAAGAGCAGCAGTAAGTTTGCTCTTTATGATGATTATTCTGAAAGGTAGACCAGAGTCCTGGTGCATTTCTTCCCTCCAGAAAACCTCTGCTCACAGCCAGCAACACCTGGCTCTCTTTTAATGCACTGATTTTTACTCTGTAGTTTCCAGCTGGGTAGGCTGATGGGGAAGGAAAGTGGTTTGTCTTAAGGTCACGCAATCAGCAGCTTGTTCACTGAAGATTAGAACGCAGGTTCTTCCCAGTGCTTTACTCTATGCCCGAGATACTGTGGCTTCTTATATTTGGCTGTCTGAAACAGTTCACTTACATAGTAAAATCAGTTAAGTTCTCGAGATAGTTACTGGTCGCTGGTGCTGGTTTGTGCTACCAGACTTTATTTTAGAGAATTGTAAAGGTAATGGTGGTGTGGTTCCAGCTAAGGATTATCCAGGAGCTCTATAGACAGTTATGTTACACACTTCCTGAGTAACAGCCCAATTCTGCAATCAGTTACACATATGGGTAATTCCATTGACTTCAGTGCGACCACTGTGCAAAAGTTAAGCACATGCATAAGCAATTACAGGATTTTGCTCAAGGTCTGGGCCTTGAGAGACTTGGGTCTAGTTCCTGACTCTGTGACAGACTTCCTATTCTGTGACTGTGGACAAGTTGTTTAATTTGTCTGTGCCTCAGTTTCCCGTACTGTGAAGTGGGGATGGTACTTTTCTGCCTCATAGGGGTATTGTGAGTCATAGGGATGTCTGTGCCGCATTTTAAAACCCGTGGCAGAGTGTCTCAGAGCCCAGGTTCTACAGACTTGGGCTCCCGCTACAGCGCTAAAGACAGCTGCTTTGAAGCCAACCCCCTTCCCGGGGCTTAGACCAAGCTCCAGCCCGAGCCTCAATGTCTACGCTCTGTTTTTAGCACCATAGCACAAGCCAAGCCTTGCTAGCCTGAATCTGTAGACCCAAGCTCTAAGATTCGCTGCCACGGATTTTCAAAGGCAGTGTAGATGTACCCTTAGTGGCTCAGGGTAAAATTTGCAAAGGTGCCTAAGTACCATTTTCAGAAGTGACTCAGGAGCCTAAGTCTCACTGACGGTCAATGGATCTTAAGCTCCTAAGTCACTGAAGTGCTTTTTGCCAATTTTACCCTCAAGCTCTAATAGAAGGTGCTATATATGTATAGAGTTAGAATTTTCCTTATATAGTTTTTTCATGTGTAAGTTGTGCTGTCACTCAGTTCAACCTGCTTCCCCCCCAACAGCTAGACTTCTAGCAGGCCCTGGACATGATCTCACCAGGAAGAAACTGATCTCTAGAGAGGGGGCCGGGAGAAAGCCTCAAGACTTTCTGGGGCTGCAACATGGTACATTGTACGTGCATCACTAAGCAGTTTCCTTTCTCTTAGGGCACCTCTAACTGAATTTCCAGCAGCTCATGTGTGATGGCTCTCCTCCCCCATGTACAAAACCCAGTAAATAGGGCGGGAGATAGAAAGGCACAGCATAAATATATTGTTGACAGCCTTTGAAGAACAAAAAAGAGCCATGAAAGCTGTCTGTGTTCCCTTCCCTCCACCCTGCTGCCATTGTCTCCTCTCTCATTCCCTGATTTTTCCCTTTTCTATTTCTCTTTGCTGCTGTCCTTTTCCTGTTGCACTTCTTCTCCCTCCCCTTCCCACATCCCACCCTGCAGTCTTGGATGCTCTCTGCCCTGAAAGGATTTTTCCTCCTCTCTGTAATCTTTCTCATTTCCGCTTATTCAGTAAGGACCCTTTGAGTTGTTATGCAGGGGCAATCGCAAAGGGAGCCAGTTTGATTTCTGAGCATGTGTAATCTGTCTGTTTGTATTTGTTCCACCCAAGCAGAATGCCTAGAAAGGACCTCACTGTTTTTTTTTTCCTCCCAAACAACTTAATGCAAAATGTTGTCAGGATAGAATCAGCGCTGGGGTATTCTCCTTATGGATATTTGTGCTGGGGAGGGAGGGAGAGGAATTTACTTGATATCAATTATTTAAACAAAGTAGCAACAATCTAGTGGGCAACAAATCTTAGATTCTCTTGTCCAAAGTCAGAACCTCCAGTTCTATTTTCATTCCTTGCCCTGGAACAAGGGACTTTTTGTCCTCTCCTACTTTCAAACATGCCTTCTTTGCTAGTGTACTGGAACATCATGCAGATTCCGATCCTTAGGTGTGAGAAGTACATCATTCTCAGCTATCCCTCTGCAGTGTGCTGAGCTACTCTGTGCCCAGTTACTCATGCTGTGGTGAATGCTTGGAGAGGAGCACCTCCTGCATCAAAATAGTATGCAAATTCCTCAATGCCGGATAGGGATGGTGTTGGCACAATCTTTTCACATGCATCCTGCATCAAGAATCACTCAGACCCAATTTCAGACGCATGAATATGTTCTATAGGGAACAGCCCTCCGCACTGCTTCTGCCGTTGACCCATATTGTGTTCCTTGGATCCTTCATGTTCCCTGAATTCTCCTTTTTCAGAGGAATTGTCTTTGGTGCTTGCATATGGTATCCTGAAGGATTCCCAAACCACTTTTTCCCCTCCATGGGGATTGTAATACTTCTTCCTATTGCAATTTGCTCATCAGCTTTCTTAATTCCTCAAAATCTTCTTGGCTGGAATCCAGCACCTTGTGCAACTGGGGTGAACCCTTCCTTACAATCCTGAATTCAAGTAGCTCCTGGTCACTCGTACCAAGCGACTCCTCTATTTTCATGTTCTCAGTCAGTTCTTCCCATTGCTTTTCTGGCTGGATTCTCTACTTTCTGGGTCATGTTGTCTTCCATGTAACTTAGGAACCTCTTATATATGTTTGGCTGTACTGCCTGAGTATGTTCTTGTGATTTACCACAGTGGCTCTCAACCTTTCCAGACTACTGTATCCCTTTCAGGAGTCTGATTTGTCTTGTGTATCCCTAAGTTTCACCTCACTTAAAAACTACTTGCTTACAAAATCAGACACAAAAATACAAGTGTCACAACACACTAGCGCTGAAAAATTTCTGACTTTCCCATTTTTACCATATAATAAAATAAATCAATGGGAATATAAATATTGTACTTATATTTCAGTGTATCGGGTATATAGAGCAGTATAAACAAGTAATTGTCTATATGAAATTTTCGTTTGTACTGACTTTTTGCTAGTGCTTTTTATGTAGCCTGTTCTACAACTAGGCAAATATCTAGATGAGTTGATGTACCCCCTGGAAGACCTCTGAATACCTCCAGGGGTACACGTACCCCTGGTTGAAAACCACTGATATGGCATATTTCAAGAATGGGTTCACAATGACTGAGTGAAGGGAAACTGGTGGCACTTGGAGTAAAAACTATACCAAGCTCTTGTATAGCTTGTATAGCATATTTCATCAATAGATCTCAAAGTGCTTTACGAAGGACATCAGTATCATTATCCCCAGGGCCGGCTCTAACTTTTTTGCCGCCCCAAGCAAAAAAAAACAAAACCCCAAGCGCCACCCCACCCAAACAAAAAAACCAGCCCCCCCAGCGCCCACTGAAACACCCCCCCCCCACCAGTGTTGTGCCGCAACAACTCCCCCGAGCGCCCCTCCCACCCGGAGTGCCGGAGGGAGCGCGGCATGCCCGCGGCCCCGCTCTCCCGGCTGGAGCAGCGGGGGGAGGGCGGCATGCCCACGCCGCCCCGCCGCAACAACCCTCCCCAAGCGCCGCAACACACACACCCCAGTGCCCAGCCGAAACAAACCCACCCCTCCCCTGAGTGCCACCCCGCCAAAGTGTGTTTTAAAAAACAAACAAACAACAACCCTGAGCGCCGCCCCAAGATTGGCCACCCTGAAGGTGCCGCCCCAAGCACGTGCTTGGTCGGCTGGTGCCTGGAGTCAGCCCTGGTTATCCCCATTTTACTTATAGGGAAACTGAGGCACAGGGACGGGAAGTGACTTTCCCCAGGTCATCAGGAGGCCAGTAGCAGAACTGGGAATAGAACCCAAGTCTCCTGCATCCCAGAGTCACAAGCTAAGGACAAGAGATGAGATTTGAAGAGGACGTAGAGCTATCTTTCTGAGCATTTTGTATGGCACCCTTTATGTAGCATCTCAGCATTTTTTCAGATAACTGAGGCAGCGTGGGACAAAGCACACCCAGGAAGGCTGTTACCTGAGGAGCACAGGGAATGGGCTGGAAAGGCTGTGTTTGGGGGGTCAGTCCATGGAAGACTGAAGCCTAGGTGGGTGATTGTCTACTGAATTCTGAAGTGGAAGGAAGCTGGTGAAGATTCCAGAAGGTGACCATGATGCATTCCCTCATCCATGTAGCAGCAAGGAGAGGGAGAGGCCTGGCTTCGAGGGACCATAAAGGAGGCAACCACAGTATGAAAGGAGGTGAAGGAGTGAGTGAGTTTCAGCAAGTAACCATGTGAATGTGTCTGATACCGGAGCTGTTTTGGAGGAGGTAACCTAACAATGGAGACGTGAGACACAAAATACGTTTTGGAGTCAAGCTGAATAAAGGATTGAAGTCTGAGCTGAAAATGGGAAGGCTGAAGTTCTATTTGTTGGTGCTGTTCAAGGTGGGATGTTAGCATATCAGTTTCAGTGTTATGGGTAGTCAGGCACTGGAGTCATTTGGACAAAACTCCTGAAAGTAAAGAGTAAAGGAATAAAGTTTGCAAAAAGATGAGGCATTAGATTGAGGCCCAGTTGAAATTTAAAAAGTCTTGTGCTGACTTCTTCCCCTAGTGTGATTCTCTACGAACACTGATTGCTCATGTTCATTTGTATTTGGGTTGTGCTCTGTATTTTGCAAGTTCAGAGGGGGACATTGTTTACTGTGGTCCTGATTCTGATCTCACTGGTGTAAATTGGGACTAACTTCAGTGAAATGAATGCAGATCAGAATCAGATCACGCTTTGCCTGTCAAGGGACATGTCTGATGAATTTGTCTTGATTTGTTTTATCTGCTGTATGTTTGCATGTTAGTTTTCCTGCATGTTGATATGTATCAATGTGGAAGGTATTGTATCTATATTGGGTCTTCCTGCATGCCTGTGATGAATGCTTGGTGGTTATATAGCCATCACATTTGTCGATGGATTTGTATCTGAGTTCTGCTACCAAAACATCTCTTTACCATTTACAGATTAAGAAGAGACGGAGACCCTTGCTGATCAGGAAAGGTTTGGAATAGGCAATAAACTGTCTTTCTGAGGTTGGGTTCTTGGAGTTCTTTGTTAACTTAATTGGAAAATCTTGTAATCTCTCTAGAATGCAGCTCATACAGAATACAGCCGCTCACATCCTTACAAGACTCATAGTTGTCTCAACATATCAGTTTTCTTTTAAAAATCTTGCGCTAGTGTCCAATAAAACTTCACATTAACTTCAAAGTTTTACTGCTTATATAAAAGGCACTAAAAGTCTGCCTTTGTGACAGATCTTCTGAGCTTGTCTCGCTTGTTGCGGGCTGAAGGCTGAATTGGTAGGCTGGTTTGTCCCAGTTATAACCATAAGTCACTGGATGCTCAGCATTCTGTAATTGTGCTTCCCAGCTGTGGAGCCTACTTTCCATCTGAGATTCTCAGTTTGTATCTGCATCTCAAACTATATTGAAGCAACAGGAGTTTGCTGCTTTTAACTCTTCTATGATAATTTAAGACAGTTGTATTGCAAAGTGCCCTACTTTTGAAACTTTCATGAATGCTATTTAAATTATTTTCTCCATGTCGTTGTATATCCGTGCATGTGTGACTAGGAGTGTATGGATTCGCGTGTACTCCACATGTTTATCCATGATGTCATGACTCCATCCATGAGTGTCTAAGGAGCAGATGCATCACTGTGTTTCCCACGGTTGTCATGTCTCGCTATGGAATTGTGGTCTGTCAGACACCTGGATGACCTTTCTAGATCCTGTTCTGTCTTTCTATCTTTTTGTGCTTCTGAACAATCTGTTGCTGGTTCCTGAAACACAAATGAATCAATAGGGAACATAAGACAAGAAAGGAAGGTTGAGTGCAGCATAATGGTCCTGGTCTGATTGTGATTTTCCAGAACACTAAGTTTTGTTGCATAACATTCCTGCTGCTGTCATGAAATTAACAGAAGCTACTGAACAGTAGCTAATAGAGGAAAGTCTGTCTGCGAGTGGGTATCCCGCTCTCTGCTCATTTGATACATTTAGGATAAAAAACTGTTTTACAAGCTAGGACAAGCACAATTTGACCTGTTGCTGCATGCTTAATTTGCTCAGTTGTGCTTGCACACCACAGTTCAGATGCTATTTATTTTAAGATATATTTTCCTTTTTCAAATGTTTATATGAGCCTTATATTTATCCATAGCACAGATGTGGTGTGCACAGCCTCACTCCTGACTAGAGCTGGTTGGGAATTTTTTCAGTGAACCCCAAAATGCCAGTTAATTGAAACTGAAACTGTTCACGAAGCAGAGTTGGTTTTGACAAATCTCCCAACTTGAAAAATTATAAGGGAAATACATTTCAAAATTGTCAGTGATGTCTGACAAACTGAAAAGCTTTGGATTTTTGACTCAAAACAGCTTTTTTCATTTTGAAATGTTAGTGCTAAATGTGATTAAAAAAACTTAAAGAAAAAGGTCATAATTAAAATGAAGCATTTCAGAATAATCAAAATACTTTGTTTTGGTTAATCTAAAGTGCAATTTTTTTTCAGATTTTGAGTTAACAAATTTTTGAAACTTCAACTTCTCATCCCAATTCAGGACTGGAATTTGTTTTTTGTTTTTGTTTTTTTTATATCTTGAAAATTGTCAGGGGCCAGGGAAGAGCATTTTCCACCCAGATCTACTCCTGACCTGGAGGGTTCATCTCAGAGAGAAAGGGTAAAAGTCTTCATAACCTATTCAGTCCTTGAGTCCTGGGGCTGAGACTGACAAGGGTGCCAGTTAGTAGCAATTATGATGTGTGTACTTTGTTCACTGGGAACTGTGCTAAAACCTATCAAATTTGTTTCATAGAATATTGTAATAGTTCTGACACCCTCAACCTGGACCAGATTTAAACTGATGATTTAAAGGTAAAAGGCTTCATATTCCGTTAACATCCCCATTTCCTCCACACAGTGGGACTAAGGGCTTGTCTACACTTAATGCTACAGAGGCACAACAGTGTAGACACAATCTATCTCCCTGAAACATGGTAGGTAGGTTGACAGAAGAATTCTTCCATCAACCTAATGCTGTCCACCCGGGGACTTAGGTCAGCTTAACAACGCTGTTAGAGGTGTGTTTTTTTCATACCTCTGACTGATGTAGCTAAACCAGGGGTTCTCAAACTTTTGTACTGGGGACCCCTTTCACATAGCAAGCCTCTGAGTGCGGCCCCCCCTTATCAATTAAAAACACTTTTTAATGTATTTAACACCATTATAAATGCTGGAGGCAAAGTGGGGTTTGGGATGGAGGCTGACAGCTCGTGACCCCCCTTGTAATAGCCTTGTGACCCCCTGAGGGGTCCTGACCCCCAGTTTGAGAACCCCTGAGGTAAACTGACCTAATTTTGTTGTGTAAACCAGGCCTAAAAGGCAACTAGTTCTGCTCCTGGGGTCCTAAAGGTGTTGAGGCACCAGCTTGACCCCCTTAACTCCTGCAAACCCCTGCGTGAACACCACATGGACCTGGTGTTGAGTGGACTAGGGGCATAGCTGTTCTATGAAACAGTGTCCCCTGGAAAACAGACAGGAAAAATTCCTCGTTTCTGCGGCGTTGTAGCTGTGTTGATCCCAGATATGAGAGAGACAAGGTGGGTGAGGTCATATCTCTTACAGGACTAATTTCTGTTGGTGAACGAGACAAGCTTTCAAGCTATTCAAAGCTCTTTTTCAGGTCTGGGAAAGATATTCAGAGTGTCACAGCTAAATACAAAACAGTACAGGTTATTTAGCATAAGCGGTGTTGCAGACCATTTAAGATGAAGTGGACAATTAACATCTCTGCAGTCATAGGACAAAGGAGGGTGAGTAGCAGGGCCGGCTCCAGGTTTTCTGCCGCCCCAAGCGGAAAAAAAAAGCCACGGCAGCGCGATCACACTGCTCCACTCGTTGGCAGCAATTTGACGGCAGGTCCTTCGCTCCGAGAGGGACTGAGGGACCCGCTGCCAAATTGCGGCCCCTTGGTATTGGCCGCCCCAAGCACCTGCTTCTTTAGCTGGTGCCTGGAGCCGGACAGGGTGAGTAGGTTTCACAGATTGTTGTAATGAGTCATAAAATCAGTATCTTTGCTGAGATCATGATTTTTAGAGACTTGGCAGAGTTATGAATTTAAGCTCCCAGGCTTTTCTTTTGAAGGTGTCATGTAGGCTTCCTTTGAGGATGAGGACAGGTCAAATATGGAGTGATCATTTCGTGAAAAGTGTTTGCCTACAGGTCTTTTCTCATTTTTCGGTGAGTTCATTCGAGAGCATAGTGATTGTCTGGTTTCACCCACACAGTGATTGGTGGGGCATTCGATGCACTGGATGAGGTACACCATATGTTGTGATAGGAGCTTTGAGATCCTTGAGTGGAAGGTGGTAAAAAAGTGCAAAGTGTAACTATATTTATTTGTTACACATGGGCACAGATCCAAATCCCAGGTCTGAATGTGGTTTCAAAGCCAAGTTAGTGTTCAAGCCCTCTATTACTAAGGGGCTGAATCCAAACACTGCCAAACTTGGCAAGGTTTGGGTTGGGATTTCAGACCCCAAGTTTGGGATTGTTGGACCCATCTAGTTATTTTTCTTTTGCAAGAGAAACAGAAAATGGGCCTAAAACACAATGATTTCCCCACTCTGACTTAAAAATAATCACATTTTTACTAAAAGAAAACAAGAAAAATACCTGTGGCACCTTAGAGACTAACAAATTTATTTCAGCATAAGCTTTCGTGGGTTAAGAACCCACCTTAGTCTCTAAGGTGCCACAGGTATTTTTCTTGTTTTCTTTTTGCTGACACAGACTAACACGGCTACTACACTGAAACCTCACATTTTTACTGAAATTATTACATTTGTGTAAGAGTAAAGAATACCTGGGTTTTTATTTAATCTGCTTTATTTCTTAACTGAGAACTTGTCTAGCAATTTCCAGCACACACGTGGACATATGTATCCTAAAACAAGAGCTGCCACGCCACCCCAGAGACACTGTTGGTAGACATCAGCAGGCTGCATGGAGTGTGTGCGAATCCAGCAGTGTGTCAGGTTTCCAGAGGTCAGACTGTAGTGCCTTTGTGTGTCTGTATTTCTCTCTCCCTCTCTCTCTCTACCTCTGTGCGTATTTTGTCTCCTCCTCCCTCCGTGTGCGTCTCTCTTCCTTTGTATCTCCCCGCTTCTATTCCTTCCTTTGATCTCTAGCCAAGGAACCTCCAAAATTCCAGGCACTTCACAGAACTGGCCTTGGTGTGTTCCTGCATTGCCCAGTCAAGGGTATCTCTGCCTGAGGTTGGAGAGATGCTGTTACTCCTGGTGATATGATTGCATAGCAACACAGAAGCACAGGGTGGTGGAGGAGGAGAGACAGAGAGCATGCACACAGCAGCACTGAGCCTCAGAATGCATCCCTGTCACAGGGACTTCTTTGCTGATTCACAGAGGCAGCCCCAGTCCCTGGCACTGAAGCCCAGCTGCTGCCTTCATTTCAGACCTGACGGAATCGGAAGGTAGGCCACAGATAAATTGTTTCCTACCCAGCTCCTGGCTCTGCAGGGAGAGGGAAATTACCAATGTATGGTTAGCCTCAGCATTGTGCTGTGTGTGTGCACATCCATCTGTCCGTGCACGGTATACTGTCTGTGTATGTGCGTCTGGGGAAACTTGCATGGAAAAGAAAGGGGATAGGGGGTGGGGGAGAGACAGGCAGCCAAGACTTTGATTCCACAGGAGAGAGCTCAGGGAATGGTAAGTATATGCAGATTCCTGAGAAAAACAGCAATGGCAAGCTTTGCAATTATCTCCAGCTTTGATTCTTTTGCAATCAGAGGTTTATTTACACCGACAGTCTCGACAGAAGATTTCGGCCAAGCTGAAGGGCTGCTTGGATCAGGGCATGGTGGCCTTCTAGCGTTCTCCTTAAAAGACTAGCCTGCAGGGCAAAGCAGAGCTTTTCAAGTAGTGAACTGGGATCAAACGAGAAGCAATAGGGACCTTGGTCCCAGCTCTGGCCTTTCATTCACTTCCTTGTTCAGTCTTGCTGCTGCTTTTATATCATTTCCCCCCCCCCCCCCAGCTCTTATAACCCCTCCTACTTTTTCTCCTGCTCCCCTCTTCTCCCACTGAGGACCCATATTACAACTACCATTCTTCTGCTTGAGGAGGGCTAGCCAGGATTACTTCCAGAAACCATCAGTTCTGCTCCATAATAGTCTAGAGAGGACATGGGCCATTTCCTGCTCTCCAAAGCTGAGCACTCGGCTTCTATCTCCTTCCCAGTCTTAGCAGCCAAGATCTGGGTATTGCATGGCACTGCAACGTATTGTTACTAGTGCCCCAACCCAGCCCGTTTCCTGTTACCTCCTGTTTCTTCTCACCTACTCCCTTGGTATGGCAAGCATGTAGTACTGGCAGCGGGTTTACTAACAGGGCTCTGGCAGGCCTCCTTGCCAAGAAGCATGCGTGGTACCGCTGGAGTGGTGGAGAGCCGTTGAATTGCCCTTGGGTTTTTGAATGTTGTGTTGGCAGTTGAGGAAAGCCACTTTTGACAATTTGTGGGTTTTTTTGTTTTTTTTTAAGTTTAAAAAACACATCAAACCTTTAGAAAGTCTGTGTCCTCCCTGTGTCCCAAGACCGGGTCCTTCACATCTTGGTTCCTTCCTCCTCCACTAGCTAATCTCTCCTAAGCAGCTAGAATTTGCTATTCAGTTAGTCTTTGTGTTACCCCAAGGGGGGATCCTTTCCCTGAAAACACAGTTCAAAGCCTTCGGGGTGCTAACCCCCAAAATACACACGCAATGCCATGGGGGTTTCCATTCCCTGGCAGACCTGTTCTGTGCGTTCACCCCTAATGCCTTGGGGCTCCCATTTTGCACTGGTGCATGTCAACACCTGACACTTCCAGGCAGTGCATGTTATATCACACAAGTCCCTGGTGATGCACCCGTGTATAAGGGGCTGACAGGAAAGGGCTGTGTTATAAAGCCAAGCAATTTTGAACTGCCTCTTCTCCAGTGACCTGTGCTCACTGACACTTAAAGGTGTTGCATGTTGAGTAATAGAAGGCTTTGTCCCAGTTTTATTTAACCAGAAAAAGATGAGAACAGTCTCTTTCCAGGTCACAGCCTGGGACATGTAAACCATACATATAATTAAACACTGTGTAAAGTAGAGATGATTAAATATAACCAGGGACACAGCTGATCACAGAAGGCAGGACAAGAGGCAATGGGTTCAAACTACAGCATAGCAGATTTAGATTAAATCTCGAGAAAAACTTCCTAGCTGTAAGAACAGTAGGACAAGGGAACAGACGCCTTGGGAGGTTGTGGAAGCTCCTTCACTGAAGGTTTTCAAAAGCAGTCTGGATAGCCATCTGTCTTGGATGGTTCAGACCCAACAAATCCTGCATCTTGGCAGGGGGTTAGACTAGATGACCCTTGCGGTCCCTTCTAACTCTATGGCTCTGTGGTTCTGTGGTCAGACTGGAATACGTCTTTAAAATGACATTTGACCATCAAGCAAGGCCAGGCAAAATGTGATGCTTAAGGAGTTAAGTGGGTTCCAGTAAAACAAAAGGTCTGAGTTCTCTAAAATGTCCAGTGAATTTCAGACTATAATGATATTTTAAAGAATGCTGCATACAAGGCCTCTGTTTCAGGCTTGGTGGCTAATGCTAAAAGCACATAAGTGCTATTGTAAACCTTGTGTAACAAGACATACCTAGCCAAATGAATCCACTCCTCAAATGGTCTGATCGGAGTGCTTAAGAGTAGAGTATAAATTGCTCAGTCCCCACTTCCTTTCCATGTCCTATAAAACAAGAACAAGATAGCACTTATACATTCTGGGGAGAAAAAAATTACTTCACACAGCATACACTCTGCCTACAAAATTCACAGCCTCCCGAGGCTGGAGAACTACATGCTGTGGTTGGATGTGTAAGAGAGCTTGGGTGATTCTGGGCCAATAATAGTCAATGCACAAAAACATGTATTAATGAGATCAAGCCCTAGGAAGTTAACTTGTCTACATGGCATGGCTGGTGAGTTCTCTGTATTATTACTAATCATTTATATAGCATGATAAATGGATGGTGCATATTTCAGAACCTAGTGTAAGATTCATTCCTCCCCTCAAAGAGCAGGGAAAGAAGAGTACATATTGTCTGAAAGACAAGGCAAAGAAAAGATTCAGGACAGTAGTTTATCTTGGGATAAGCAGCATGATCTCATGGCTAGAGATGTGTACTGGGACTCTAGAGATCAGAGTTAAATTCTTGGTGCTACCACAGACTTCTTTGGTGACTGGATCTCCATGCTTCATTTCCCGCATCTGTAAAATTGAGATAATGCTTCCTTTCTCCCACCCTTTTCCTGTCCTATCTACCTAGATTGTGAGTTCTTCGGGGCAGGGACTTTCTCTGTCTAGCACAATGGGGCCACATGATCACAGTTGGGTCTGCTAAGTGCTACTGTAATAAATATAATTACTATGTAATAGAGGAGGGTGAAGTAGGAAAGATAAGCTTAGTCAAAATGGGCTTTAGGGAGGGGCAGTTTGGCAAACTATTTCAAGCATAGGGGGAGGCATAAGAAAGACGTTGCATTTAACCTCTTCCTAAATAATATGCTATGGGTTGCATGTAGCCAGACAAAGAGGAACAGTAAAGGCTACATGGTGAGTGTATGTGTGTACAGCATGGCCTAGTTAATGTTGCTGTAGGAAGACTAACTTCAGCATTCCCTGACTTTTGTATGTGCAATTTCTCAGCTTGAGTGCTGTATTAACAGAACATATTTTTTTCCATGGTGGGGGGAGAGAGATTCTGCTTCTTTAGGAGGACCCTATCCTTAGTGTTTTGCATATACACACACCTAGATCCTCCACACTGGCCCCCTTCCCTGGCCTATGGCCTCAGAGCCTGATCTTGCAAGGTGCCAAGTGCTGTCAGGTACACTGATGTCAGGCCCTTTATTTCCCCATGGGATCAGGGTCCAAGTTTCATTTATTAGATGACCCAGCACATCTAATGTGGCACTGGGGTGATACCAGTTGTTAGAGGTTTCATTTTATTTTAATGGGGGTAGGTGTGGCCTTTTCACATTAAATGTTTCAGTACATGTAATGCAGGGGACCTAGATGCTTAGTTCAGTTGGGGAAAATGAGTTTTCTCCTGCCTAAAGAGGGAGAGGAAGGAGCTACAAGTTCCTAACAGCTAATTGTCCCAGGACATGCCTGGTGCTAGGCCCGGTCACATCCCATGTTTAATCATTGGCAGCACCTCTTCTTTTCCCCCCATGGGTTGAGGTTCCTGTGTAGGGTGTTGTCTCTGGTCTTTTCTTCCCTCCCGAGGGACAAGCAGAGGTGTGCCTGTGACATGGAGCACACAGGGTGGTTCTAGAGAGAAGACCAAAGACATCCACTCCAGGAAGGAGCTCTTCCTTACTTGGAGACCAATTCCTAGGCAGCAATATCTCGTCTTTTTCTGCCGTCAGTCCCTGACTCCAGTGTCTCAGGAAGGAGTCCTGGTTCCCAGGAACAAGTACTTACTGCATGTCCAGTAGACAACTTTTTATTCTGGAACAATACGTGTTAGTGTAGTATCGCGAGTCCAGCTGTCTCAGTCATTCAGGATCCTGTTAAGGTGTAACTAAAACTGCAATAAAAGCTTCTCTGCTACATATGCATAAACATATCATTTGAACTTTGAAATATCCTAAACCCTCCTTTCTTCCCCTCCTGAGTACTCCGTTATTCTTCCACCGTGCAGTAAATTAGCCAACAAAAAAGTCATTAACCATTCTAGCAATGGAGCAAGTATGTATTTATATTTCCATTGCTACAACTGGATAATGGCTAAGAAGCCTTAGCTCAAACATTCACCAAATAAATTGTTCCCTTTAGGCCAAGACTCCAAATTGAAAGTTTTAGTCTCAAAGGAACATTTTTGAGGAAGTTAGTGATTGGAAATGGGGGGTTGTGAAAGAAACACTTTCTTGGCTTTTCCTGCAAGCTACACTGTGAAGGTATTGTGTGTTCAGTACGTGAAACAAGTCATATAGAGTCTGAAGTCCAAAGTTTGGATCCAGTCCAACCTTCCCCAGAGGTTGAAGGTTGCTTAATCTAGTTGGCTATAGAGCTATGAACCAGCTGCACAATTTGTCTTGAGATGAGAACTTCTCTGAAATTTGAGGGGGTTCAGCTTAGGCTCATTTCTAAAAATAAGGGCAATCAAATTGTATGCTTCTGGGGGTCAGAGGTGAGGCATGTGGTTTGTAGATGAATGGTCATCTTCCTCTCAAACGTGAGGTTGGACTGTTGCCGGAGGCAGGCTGCCAAAAGAGATGGAGCAAAGGTCTGACTTCATTCAGCAAATCTACCTAAATGCTGCCACTTGAGCAAATCAACAAATGCTGCTGAGAAATGGGCTTCTGAATAGAAGCAATTCGGTAGACGAGATTCCCCAGTGAAGCAATAATCCATTTTCTAGAGTTGGAAGCAGAACTAGTTTAGCAATGGCTATTCGTTTCTTTTGTCAGACTGCTTTTCAGTCAGTACAATAGGCCAATCTCGCCCTTACTGATTTTGAAACAGGTGCAGCTTGATCAGCAAGAGGAAAAGTGTGTGTGTGTGTTTTAACAACCATCCAGTTTATCTTGAAACCACCTTAACGCTGCACCATTCCAGCATTTAAAAGTAATGCCAAGACCTGCACATTACTTATTTCTCAGCAAAGTGATTATTGTGATCTGAAATACGACTCATCGCTGAAGGTGTAATAGTACTTTGAAGTCCAGGTGCAGCCTCATGAAATGCGTAACACTATTGTCTGCACATAGTTTATACTTACTGTACTGCAAACTGGGGGAAAGATTGGCCAGTTTCTGCTGGGTCACTCATTACTAGGGAAAGGGCCGGTCAGCGTTATCGGGGAGGCCTGCACCACTGGAGAAAAGTCCAGCCTATATTACATGGGGGTGGAGGGGGTGCCCCAGGCAAAGGGCCAGTTGTCATTTCAGGATTTGTACCACTGGGGAAAGGCTTTGCCTTGCATTCGTGTCTGTGAATTCTTACCAGCCCCTGTTCACACCAGCCTCAGCATATTTCCCTTCCTCTTCAGAAAGGCACACAGGGGAACCCACTCATCTCACACCCAGATGGGTTCAACAGTGGCCTGTGCGCCACTCTGCAGATCCAGAGGGAATGCTTTGTGGACAGGGTCTGATTAGGAGGTGGAGGCTGGAGATGTATGGGAAACCCTAGTCACACACCCACAGTGTGTCTCCTCGTCCTCCACCCATCACCAGTAGCATGGGCTGCTTTCGCACGCTGCAACCCCTCTGGTGGAGGGCAGAGCCCACAGAATGATTAATTAGTGCTGCTCTGAATAGCATTAATACGGGTCGTTTTTACACAGTGCCCCGGGAATAATCCGGGGGGAAGAGGGGAGGGTTATACCAAAGGCCTAGATGTCTTAGCACTCCCCAGTGCATGCACACCTGCACAGACACAATGGGGTCAGCCATTCCGCACTCTGTCATGTGGCTGCAGGTCCAGGGTCCTGACCTCTGCTCCATCTCCAGGGATGTGCCATTTATCACTTCACTGCACACAGAGGGCCAGTGTAGATTCCTTGGGGTGAGATAAACAGCTGCTGATGGGTAAGTATTTCTCTCTCTCCTCCACCCATGGGGGTGTGGCTCTAAGAAGCACTCTCCCTACAGGACTATGCATGGAGAAAAGAAGGATTCCCAGCTGATGCAAGGCTGCAGCATCTCACAGCATGGGAGTGTTCCCTACAGTAGATTAGCTGATCTGTCCAGTCTGGTTTAAATATCCTGAGTGATGGGCCTTCCACCCTTCCCTTGGGAGCCTATTCTACAGCTTCTGGAAGCTCACTGTCATCCTGATAGTCAGCCTAAATTTTGCCTTTTAATTTCACCCCAAGTGATTCCCCTCTCTCCTTGACGTTAACAGCCTTTGAATATCTGAAACTGCTCTATCCTTGTGGAGTGGCCACTTAGCCAGGCTGTTATAATGCTCATCCTTTAAAACACTTCAGTAACGGTCCCACAGGTTCCCAAAGTCCATGGAGCACTTGCTGGTGGGCAGTGGAGAGCTTGTTGGTCAGATGGGGCCACCTGTCCACCCCCAGGACTCTTTTGGCATTCTCATCACTCCCACTGAGTATCTGCTTCTTTGTCCCTAGCTGGATATCATGTGGCTATTTGCTATATGCTAGAATTCCATGCTAGGCTTTGTTGCTGACATGTCACAGGGACTGTGAGTTGTAGAATTCTTGTTATAAAGCTTGTTTTAAGGTCTCTGTAGGGAGAGTGATGCAGAATCTACCCGTCTCTCACCGGGCATGCTGTTAGTGGTGGCAAAGGCATCCAACTAGCAGGGCTGTTGCTTGTATTTTCAGCCCTGTCTGGTCTGTGGCTACTGAGTCGTAAAGGCTTTGTTCCATTATGGTGTTGCACAGGGCACTGTGAGGTGCTCTGCTTGACCCATATCACTTGTGAGGGATCTCCACACAGCCCTCCCCTTTTTTGCATCAGAAATCCAGCTTCTGTAGAGAGTGGGCTGGTCCCCTGCCATTCTCTTTCAATACAGCTGCTAGGGAACATGGAATCCATGCATGTCCTACAGCCCCAGAATTATTCCCCTGACCTCTCTTCAAAGGAGGTCCTCTGATCCAAAAGCAAAGTGCGGGAGCTGATGGGAGGCATGGGAAGCCAGGGTGCACTGCATACTCCAGCGGAGGGGTGGAGAGGGGTGTGCAGCCCCTAAAACTATAGCCACATTGCACCCCGCAGGAGCAGCTACTTAAGCAGTGGCCCAAGGTGGGAGGACTGGCCAGAACATAACACTGTAACTGTATTGTATTGTGCAGTAGAGACTAATTAAGGAAAAGCAAGCCAGATCCCCTGGTACTGCAGCCAGACTGAATGCATTATGGACTCTTTCATCAGTGGTATGACCCTGATTTTCCAGTCATATCATAGTGTGCACCATTGACTAATCTTTCTGTACATTTACTGAAGAGGATATCCAGGGCCTCAGCCTTTCAGCCCCACTTTCAGCTGTGCTGCCTGGCCCAGCCCATCGAGAGATGAATTAGGGGGACCGGGAGAAGACCATTCCCTTTTAGGAGTTTGTGAGGAGTGTGTACAGGGAGATGTGGAAGAATCTGATCTTAGCAATTTTGATATATAAGGGAGAAGTCCTCCATTGTTTCACTGGAGTTACACCCGGGGGTAATTTGGCCCATGGGGCTCAGGGAACTCAGGATCCTGGCACTCTAGCCATAAGTGCATCAAATGAATAACTTCCTCCAGGGCTGAGGAGGAGTCACTGCAATGTGCAATATCTGACATTCATGCAGTCGGGCAGGGAAGGTTAGGGGACAGGACTGGGGGATCATCGGCATATTGAAGAGCTCAGTACAGGCTGCTCTGTGGGAAATGGAGCCAGAAACTGCTAAAGGATTAAAATAAATCATAATAGGATGAGCTGTTCTCTGAGTGTGTGTGACTGGGGAGGGGAAGGAGTGCGAGAGCACGAGCAAACGGAATAAGAGGCCTGCGACCAGAGAGACAGACACAGCTGTGGCCAGGGGACTTTCTCCTCACCTGGCTGCCCAGTGCTATCGGAGGCTTTGCAGAATGTACTGCCTGCTTCTGTCTGACGAGAACCCATCAGAAAGTTTCTCAGTGGCTCAGAGTGGGGCCATGTGTGACAGCCCCCCCCCCCCCGAGGGAGGCAGCCACTTTCTTACAGCTGCCTCACTTCTCCTTTCTCACAGACCCCTTTTGAAACAGCCCTTTTTATGGCTTTAAAGTGAGGGCTGGTGACTGGAGCTGAATTAGAATTAGAATTTGAATTCTGTATTAGAATTAGAATTCCCTGGGGAAACCAGGCTTTTAGGTGGTAGACCTGGGAGAGGGGCAGAATCCCTCGACACTGCAGTGGGCATATGCATATGCAATACTTAGCCGTCCTTCCCCACTTGTCCATATATTTCACCTCTTGGACTGCTACACTGCACAGATGTGCCCCATGTGACGTTCATATTCGTTGTACGTTTAGCCCCAAGATGAAGCCCCTCTGTGCTTACAAAAAGGATTAGATGTTTATATGAGCAAGAATATAGAATCTTCCGTGACACTAACTCTATGATAAAAATGACTTTATAGCTCTCTGTGTCACTTATCATAGTCCAAAGAAAATACATTTTTGCATGCTGTAGTATAATCTTTCAGTTCTCATGCTTCAGGGCAGAAGCTGATCTGGCAGGTGAGGTAAGGAAGAATTTTCCCTCCATGGCTCAGTATTGTACAATGAGTGCATTGTGGAGGATATATGCCTTCCTGAGAAGCATCTAGGACTGGCCACTGTTGGACACAGGTTTCTGGGCTAGGTAGACCTTTGGTCTGTCCCCTTATGGCAAGGCCTGCGTCTCTAGTTTTCTCCCTGCAACTCAGCCAGCTCTCCTGAACGGTGAGATCTGAGAGCTGATCCAGTGGATTTCACACTGTGTTTCAGGTGCCTTTGCCCAGAGAAGTCTCCATCCCCATGAGCCTCCGTTCTGATGCAGCCAATGGTCATGCAGGGATGCTCCTACACCTTCCCACGATGTCATGAGCGGCATACAGCAGATCAGTCACATCACAGCGGCACCGCCCACTCTCAGTCTCAGGTAAGAGTGCCAGGGCTTGTTAACAATCACACTTTTTCTTTCAATGCAGAGTTTTGGTGACAGTTGCCAAACTTCTATATTTATAGCTAAGTGGCACCTCCTACATTCGTGTTAGTGGTGGGGCTGTTATTTCCTCCGTCTCTCCCCACTCCCAGCTTCTACTTAGCGTATTCTACTCATTTAGCACTTTCCAGATGCACGGTGCTTCACAAACAAGAGATGGGCTTGAGTGACAATGTGCAGTGTTGGGATCAGTTCTGGATTTCAAACCTCCATCACCAAAAATCATGTGTGTGGATGGGGCTGAGGGTGTCTCTGTTGTCATCTCTCATGATTTGATGGTTAGTCTCACAATATTTGTTTTTCTTGAAGTCCCAGCTCCTGGATTCATGTGATGTGGGGGTGGGGAATTCAGCTATCGTTTTAAAAAAAAAGGAAGTTTCTGCAGAGCAGAGGTGGAAAATGCGACCCTGGTGCTAAAGGTTCAGAAACCAGAAGGCAAAGGAAAAAAAAATCCAACTGTTTTTAAGTCTCATTATTTTTAAGCTGATCTCATGATTCTTTGGGGCCTGACTCATGATTTTTGAACACTGGGGGCTGGCAATACTGGTGGGATTGCAGAATCGATCTCCCTTCGGCCCTTTTGGAAATCCCAGACCTTTGGTTAGGAGCAGGCCTGTGCTATTCTTGGCTGGATGGGCTGGGGTCAGTAGCTATCCTGACGGGGTTTCTGACCTGCATGGGCCTGTGTGTCCCTCAGATATGTGTCAGTGGTCACTGGACGTGTGTTTGCCTTGCACGTCTTGTGCTGAACGGAGCCAAGGCTCGCAGTTTGCCCTGCCTGCAAAAGGGGAATGAGCCAGTTAACCCAAGACCCCAGCCGATGGCGGAGAGGGCACAGAAGTGCCTGCATTGCTTGTCTCATCTGGAGGTTCAGCAGAGGCTCTTCAGGGCTCTTTCCCTTCCCCCCTTCGCTGCCCCTTTCCATTCTCTCTCCCTCTGGCTGAAGAGTGCTGGACCAGCGCCCTGTGGCAACAGCAGTGCTGCTCTGAGTGAAGCAAGCCCCCTTTGGCCTCAGCACTCCTCTTCTACAGCAGGGGTTCTCAACCTTTTTCTTTCTGAGCCCCCCCACCCCACCCCCCAACATGCTATTAAAAACTCCATGGCCCACGTGTGCCACAAGAACTGGTTTTCTGCATATAAAAGCCAGGGCTGGTGTTGTGGGGGGTAGCAAGCAGGGCAGTTGCCTGGGGCCCCCTGCCAGAGGGTCTTCCACGAAGCTACATTGCTCAGGCTTCAGCCCCAGCTGATGGAGCTCAGGGACCTGGACTTCAGCCCCATGCAGTGAGGCTTCGGCTTTCTGCCCTGGGTCCCAGCGAGTCTAATGCTGGCCCTGCTTGGAGGCCCCCAGAAACCTGCTCGAGGCCCCCTAGGGGGCCCCGGGCCGCTGGTTGAGAACTACTGTTCTACAGCACATTCAGGTTTTTGCTGGCTCCAAGGAGTTTGGGGTGGCTGAGTCTGGGGCTGGTTCCCAGCACTGTGTGTTGCTGCCCCAGCATGGAGATCTGCAGCTCCGGGGAGAGAAGCTGGGGGAAGTGTGAGAAACTGGCATCTGTCTGTCTGAGCCAGTTCCCAGGCAGGAAGCGGGGCTCACAGATGAGCCCGTGACGTTTCCCTGCTGGTTCTGAGTCAGTGTTTATGGGGATGGGGTGGCTGTTATGTAGCTATTACCAGGAGTGTGTGAGGGGGTTAATAGACGACCCAGCAGATTCAACAAGGAGCAGAGGGTTGGAGGGAGAGTAGAGAGAGCTGAGCAGCAACTTCCACTGCCTCCTGCCTGCCTTGAACGTGCGGAGGAGCTGTCCGTGGGTGGAGCTGGCTCTCCTTGGGGGTACAGGAATGGAAGAGGGAATAAGCCAGGAAACAGACAGAAGCAAGGGCAGCCTCAGGGACACTTGCAGCAATCAGCAGCTGCACTGGAAAGAGGGTGTAGGAGGGACACTCATTGCTCTGGGCTCATAATCACCCACCCAAAGCCTCTCCTGACTTCTGTGCTGCACAGGGCTAGAGTATTTAACCCCACGTGCAGGCAGTGTGCCAGGCCACTGGCTTGCCCTGCTTGCAGGGCAGCGATCTTAATAGCAGCTCTGCCTTCCACCCTCCAAATACCATGCACTGAGTGTCTGCCCCCTCCCTGCGACGGGCCTTACTCAGGGTTGCTGGCGTCGCTATTGTCTTGGCTTCAGAGTCCAGGGATCCCACTGGGTTGGTGAAAACTGAAGTGTGTGTTGGTGTGAGAGTCTCCTGATTGCAAAGGGCAGCCCAGCACAGAGGGAGGGAGGAGGGGACGAATGGGTAGAGATGGCAGGCGTGCAGAGAGAGAGAGAATGAGAGAGACCGATGGGAAGAGAGGGAGAGATACAGGGAGCTTTTTCATAGTGTTCCTGTAGGTGGAACTGAGCATGGAAACAATGCCGAGCTGCAGAAACTCCAGAGAACTCTGTGGGAGACAGATGGGGACGAAATCCTTTTGCCAAAAACAAGATGTTTTCCCTGGATCCGGAGGGGTGTGAACCAAGCCCAGGAATGTTGATGTTGACATGCGGGGGGGGGGGGCTTGTCCAGGAGGTGTGGGCCAGGGTAGATGCTTCTCCACTGAGGTTCTGGGCAGGGTGTCTGGTAGCAATGGGGAACCCCTGTGGCTCTTTCAGTGTAGCTTCCCTCCCTCCTTCTCGTATAATGGAGTTTGAGAAGTTTCTGTTTCCACCCCCCATGCCACCCCACACACCCTGTCCCTGTCCTCTCCCACTATAATGGGACTCCGAGAGAGCCCCCAGGTGCTCCCTGGTCTGTCTAGGGGACTCAAAACTTGCTTTGACTATTCCTTCAGGAATCTGTCCATTGATGAATAAACGCTGAGATCCCAGCACTCCATTTTCAGTAACCAGCGGACCTGGGGGCTGCGGCACCATTGCCTTTGCTATTACCCGGGGTGGCCCTGCCCAGCGCTGTGTTCTCTTATATGTGCAGTGATTTCTTTGAATGTGGCTAGCTGTGGTACCTTCTCCCCCATCAGTGCCTTTCACACACACGTGTGCACAGAGTGACTCCTGGTGACACCCTGCCCTCCCTCACACACAGACAGCTGCTGTGGTACCCGTGGGGGTGAAGGCAGGTTGGAGGGAACTGGAATTCCACGGACAAAGCTGTGATTCACTGGCAGAGTGGCTGCTGCTGCCGCCTCCCTCCAGATTCCTGGGGGGTCAGTAAACAGGGCAGCAGCTCCTCTCAGCCCTCCCATCCTGCTCCTCGCCCGCCCTCTGGTCCCTTCCACCCTGCCTCTCCTCCCTGTGGTGCTGTTTGCCTTTCTCCTCCTGGTGCTGGATGATGGCACTGGGAAGAGAGGGGGACAATGTTCTCTCCTGTGCAGCTGCTGAGCAGCCACACCACGGATCCCTGGCTCTGCACAGGTAGGGGAAGCGCTCCACAGTCCGTGCGTGTGTGTGCCTGTGCACACATCTAAAAATAAAGCTGTTCAGATGCCTCTGACTTCTGGAGGGAGAAGGATCCAACCAGCCTGCCACCTCAGCAGCTGCAGCCGGTGGAACTGGTGCTCGATGCGGAAGCGCTGCTTTCCCCCCGCTCACCTGCAGGGATTTTGTTCTGGGGGAGCAGGTGTTGCACATCTGACCAGTGCATGGCTGCTTTCACTCTGGCTCATCTAGGACATAGTCGGTGAGTGGCAGGCATCGTGGACTTTTAACCTTTTCCTAAACTAGGCTGGAGAGGATCACGCTTCCCGTGGGGTTATATCCACGCACTTCCATTTACCCCCCAGATGGAGAAAGGCCATTGGCCCTGATCCCTTTGCAATCTCCCTGGGGATAGAGGAGGTGGCTATGGCCATGCGGGGCTAACCTACTTTGGCAGCGTGAGTATTTGCACGAGAAATGTATTGACTTTCAGTATACAGGCAGCAGTGTTAGCTTGAATGATTTATGATATTCATGTCTAGGATTCCTCTGTACTCTGTGTTTGATGATTTTCAGGATGCTCTCTGGAATGACATGGCAGATCAGGGGCAGAAAATTAAACATGCTTTGGGTGAAACATAAAGCACGCTTCTGCCCCCACTGTGATCATTAAGTACCTCCCAGTTCTTTTCTGGGGAGTAGAGGGGTGATAGCCCTAGTGACCTGGCAAAACCCGCTTTGGATAGATTATAAAGCCAGAAGGGACCATTGTGATCATGACCTTCTGTGTCATTGCCCTGAATTAATTTCTTGTCTGTTCTGCCTGCTCCCGTCTTTCCTTCTGTGCCATTGGCATATGGTCCCCTCCTCACTCAAAACTGTTACAGCGTAGCTGTGCTCTTTCAAACAACTGCCACTCCCCTCAGAGATGACTGCACTCCAGTTGAGTGAAGTGATTCCTGTACAGATCATTTGGAAAGCACTTTGGGTTGAAAGGTGCTAATGCATGAATTGTTATCACTTCGGAGCCCTGCCAACAAATTAGAACTGAAGGGAAATGTTGTGATATCCTAAGCAAAACACAGCAACTTCCCACCTGTGAAAACAGTAAATGTTTGTGTGTTTTGACAACAGGCAGCAAGCTGCCATTGTGGTCACACACCAGCCCTCCACCCATGCACCCCAAACATACAGTGGTGTGAGTGTTTGTGTGGCACTTTAGATTATGCCTCCCTCTGATTGTTTGTTGGTGTGTCTGGCAAGTGGGACAGTCTTCGCTGTTGTCATGGGAGGGAGTGCAGTCTAGCGATCAGAACTCTGGAGTGGGAGCCAGGAGACTAGGTTCGTCTCATAACTCTGCAACTGACTCACTGTGCGAGTCATTTCCCTGTGCCGCCGTGCCCCACTTTCCCCCCGTCTGTGTCGATAATGCTTCCCTTCCTCCCAAGGGATTGAGGCTACATTCCTCATTGTAAAGTGCTTTGCGATCCTCGGATTTAAAGCACTCTGAATGCACACACGTATAGTGTGATCTCCTTTCTTCAAATGACTGGAATTCGGAGTCTCTCCCTGATTTTCACCCGCATGCACTCTCTTCCTTCTGGAGTGGGTGCAGAGAAGCTGCAGAGTCTCTGGAAGTTGGGCCCCTGGATCGCCAGAGAATGTTCTCACCTGCAATCTTCTACAGGTGAAGCAGGTGGGAGTTTATAGTCTGTCTTTTGTGACGGCTCAGGCTGCACAACCAGGGCCATTAATATTGTAACAAATCCGTGGTCACCTACACCTTCCTGGTTGTCACTGTGCTACACACTGGGGCTGCTCGGAATTTAATGGCAGCAGCAGGAATAGAACTTGAAGCCTGTGCCTCTTTGGTGCTCCAAAAGCACAAGCTCTAGCCACTTAAGTTGAAGGTGAATCTCCATGTGGAGTGGTGTGGAGTCTATGCCACACAGCTGAGCAAGTCTGACTCAATCCAACAGTGGGCAGTGGTCTGTCTCTCTCTCACACAGACAGACAGACAGAGACATGCTTATATTGGATCTAGGAGATACTGGAATACTAGACTAAGAGAGCCTGCGAGCACAAGAGTAAAAACGCTTCATCCCCTTGCAGTGTTGTAAATGCTGATCACTTTATAATATGTTACATTGATAGAACATCCTTCAAGTGTTTTAAATCCCTAACAAAATCTCAAGATCTTTTGTGATGCAGGCCGGCATTTCAATCCCTTTGTACAGATGGCAAAGCTGGTACATAAATGTTAATGGTTGTGCCCAAGAATACACAGTGAGTCAGTGGCAGAGGCGAGAGCAGCAGTCAGCCATGTGCTCTAGCCACTAGACATCCTGTGTCTGGATACAGTGTGTCAGGTGTTTGTGTTTCCACCTAGGTTAAAGCAGCAGAAGATGGTGAAGGAGCGCCCTGTGTAACCCAGCAGGCTCCCGACGGTGCCCTCAGGCCCCAGACACCTCTGGAGATGAATCTTTGTTGGAATGAAATAAAAAAGAAATCCCACAGCCTTCGGTAGGACTCCCCACGTGGAGTGAGCTTGCTGGTCTTTGCCCTGGGATTGCCTGCTGGAGATGTTAGGCACAAGCCTTTAGATCTTGTTCAGTTCATTTGCCACCCAAGTTCACTGTGACCTCGGAGCAGTTTCCCCTCTCGGCCTCTAAAGCAGAGACAAACCTCTGAGTCACTGACTCTTTTTTCCTCTGCTTGAAATGTATTTTCTTTCTGTTTGCCCTTGCTTGTGCTCTCACTCCTTCTTTCCCCTTATTTCCTCCTGTCCCTTTATCTCTTCTTCCCCCTCCATTCCTGCTTTCTCTCTGCCCCTCTCCCCATTCCTCACACAGGTGTGTGTGTGTGCATGTGTGCGTGCGCTTATTGCCCAAGATAAGGACTCAGGAACCCATTCCTGTCACATCACCTTCTTCTGTGGCCTGCCCCTTCCCTCCAGGCCCCTCTAGGAGCATGTGCCTTTCTGCAGCCTTCTGTAGGTGCAGATCCACAGCCAGCATCACTGAGAGTTCAGTTGGGGCATATTAAGTGTGCTTTGCCTTAACACACACATCCTGGAAATGGTCCAGGTGACTACAACATATAGCCAAGTCCCTGCCAATATGGGCATAGCCGGAGTTCAGGCCGTGTGTACGCACAAGTCCAGGCAGGTCCTTCTGCTTTTCCCCACCAGGCACTTGGAGATCAGAAACAGCTTGAGGGTGTCCTCTCACCTGCCCCTGCTAGCACCAGCAAAGACTTCTAATGCTGAGCCCCTGGAAATCTCCCATGGAGGGGATCCTCTGCTGCATGCGAGGCCAGGGCAGCATGCTCACCTGGGACAGGCTGAGGGCGCCCCTCCCTCCTGACACCAGTGTAGGGTATAGCCATTCTTTAGCACTGGGCAGGAGAAGTTTTCCCTTAGCCTGGCTGCCTCTCCTCAGGACAGAAGGCACACACTGTGTGAGATTGGGCTGGTGGTGCCCTCTGAGCCGCAGGCTGCGGGGGCCCAGTGAACCGTCCACTCTTCCCTTTGTGAAAAGGGGTGAATTCCCATCAGGCCTCATCCTTGTGTCTGCTCTCTATGACTGTTGTGTTTCCATCCGTCCGGTGCAGGGCTCGTCTGGAGGCCTTTTCAGACCACAGTGGGAAGCTGCAGCTCCCCCTCCAGGAGATCATAGACTGGCTGGGTCAGAAGGATGAAGAGCTGTCTGCACAGCTGCCGCTCCGGGGAGACGTGCTCTTGGTGCAGCAGGAAAAAGAGACGCATGCGGTATGTTTCCAGACACGCACTCCCTAGAGCCCTGCCCTCGCTCACCAGCTAGGATGAGCTCCCGCCCCAGGTTCCTTGGCATGGAACTTGGATACCTGACCTGGCCTCTTTGCCCACAACTACTTGCAGGTCCCCCTGTGACTCATGTTTGGGGCCAGTACGCTGGCTGTCACTAGCACCTTTCCCCTTCCCTTCTGAGGTGGAGCCAACATTCTGAAAAGCTCCAGCCTGTGTTTTCCCCAAGGAATAACAGATAGAATCAGTCCAGTTTAGACAGTGAAGAGGCATTTAGTGTAAATTACAGAAAGTAAATCTGTGTTACAGATTTAAAGTTAAATCTACGAAGAGATCACAGAACTGGATACTGAGCCTCAGTCACTGATTATTGCTTATCACCTGTTTCCCAACTGGCGGCAATATCCGAGCTCTCAAACAGACAGATGCCTTTCTTTGGCCACACTCGTGGGGATCCTGACACTTGCCTTCTGGGATCCAAGAAACCAATTTGGGTCATCTGTCTGACTTTTATCTACAGCTGACACAATGACGGGGATGTGAGAATCCTTGTTGGATTATAGCACATAGCAGTTCTGATTAACCAGTGTCATCCCATCTACATTTAGGAGAATATCGAACTGGAAGGGACCTCGAGAGGTCATCTAGTTCCATCCCCTGCACTCATGACAGGACTAAGTATTTAAAATACTTATAAGGGACAGTTTCCTCCTCCCTGGCGATGATCAGAATGCCTCCCCTTTAATAATTCATGGCCCAGAACACACCAGTAGTTGCCTATTTCAGAGACACTGTTGATTTACAGATCTCACCAAATCTCTCTCCTCCTTCCATGTGTTGGGATCTTCTTTGAATCCCAGGGCTGTTTGTCCATTAACTTTCCTTTGTTTGCTAAAGATGTTCATGTACCATCTTCTCAGGCAGAGCTTCTTTAACATGTCAGTTATGTGCTCAGTGCTGGTAGTTCACTTGTGCACTGGAGTGAGTAATTCACTGCACAGTTCTTGGGTGAGGAAGGAGCCTTTCAGTTCTCTAACTCAGCCTTTTTTTTTTGTCATGCTGTGCCTCCCCGCTGCAGGCTTTCATGGAAGAGGTGAAGTCTCGGGGTCCATATATTTATTCCGTCCTGGAGTCGGCGCAGGCCTTCCTTTCCCAGCACCCATTCGAGGAATTAGAGGAACCAAATTCTGAAAGTAAAGGTATTTGGCGCCTCCCATTCTCATCCCCCTCCTTGTCCTCATGTCAGCATGGCCTAGCTCTCAGACCCTGCATGCTGTCGTTCTGAGAGAAGAGACGAGCGGGGGCAGGGTGCAACGCGGCATTGTGTACCGCAGTGCAGCATGAATGAACTGAACGCGCAGTACTATAGCACAGTGTTACCTGGCACTGGCACGCCATATGTCACCATAGGTACGCCTGCACTGCGATCGGAGGGGTGATTGCAGCACCTGTAGACATACTTGCTTTGATCTAGCTAGCTTGGGTAGTAATAGCACCAAAGCTATAGCAGCACGAACTTTGGTAGCGTACACTCAATGAGCCCGCCTGGGACCCTAGCTAATTACTGGGGTGGCTAGCCTGCGCTGAAGCCCATCACTGCTATGGGTACTGAAGCTAGCTCAAATAAAGCTAGCTTGGGATTGTCTGCATGTGCTGCCATCATATCTCCGACGGTAGCCTAGACATATCCTACGTCATGCTCCTTTGTGTGGGGACGAGGCACAGCATGCACAGGGTGTGATGGAGCAAGGGGTGTGGCACACACCTGGAATGGCATAGCGTGGGGCACGTCCTAGAGAGATGCAACATGGTACACGAGGGCATCGAACAGTGATTTAATTAGCAGGCCTGCAAAATGAACTCTTGTCCCAGCCCTTCAACTGAGCCACACCCGTTATGTGAAGCCATGGCCTCTTCCCTCCAGAGGGACTTTACTGGCAGCTAGGGGAGAGCTCTCTCTTTTCTTGGTGACTCTGAGGGGTTTCCTCTCTTCCTCCTGCCCCACCCCCAACTGCTGGGAAGGAAGAAGTGCTCTGCCAGCCATTGCTCCCTCTCTTGGCCGGGGGGCAGGGTACAAATCCACTCCCAGCATGTATGTGGGGTCCTGGCAGCTCCTGTGCTTTCCCCACTGATAGGGAGGAGGAGTGAAGTGATCTGGCATGGCCAATAATAGCGCTGGGCTCCCTACGCTGATTGGCACTCAGCTCTGCCCCTGACCTGCTTTGTGACCTTGGGTAAATCACTTAATCTCTCTCTGTGCCAGTTTCCCCATCTGTGTAAGAGGGATAACACTCCCCTCGCATTAATGGGTCCAGCTCTGAGGCCCTTACTCAGGCAAAGCTCCCTTTAACTTGAGGGGCTGTCTCTGCCTGGGGAAGGATTTCAGGAGTTGTGCTTTAAAGGCAATAGACCCATCTTTACTCCTTCTGCGGTGTACTCACCTTGGTACCACAGTTGAAGCTACTGGTGGGAGCAGTCCTTCAGACCTGCAGCTCCTGGCTGGGATGTAGCATCGCTGGCTGCGGGGTCACTGTGTCCAATGGAATGGGTATGCTGAACCCTGATACGCTGTTAGGCAAGCTCCTTGGAAAATAACTTAGCCTCATGGGCCAAGGCCATCACTTGTGAGTGCAGGCTGTGATCAGACAGATGTTGGTAGGCAGGAAGCTTGTGACTGGCAGCAGGAGAGGCTGAGCTGTGATGCTGAAAGAGGAACGAATCCGAAGATGGAAGGCAACCTCGGTGAAAGTGATCTGAATGATGGATTTCATGATTCTAAGGAAAGCAAGGAGTGAGAGCACCAGAATAGGGACAACGGATTTCAAAAAAAGCAGACTTTACCTACCAGGTCTCTGAGTTTGTTAAAGTTCCATGGGAAGAAAATCTAAGGGATAAAGAAGTTCAGGAGAGCTGCCTGGCAGTTTCTTAAGGAGATAATATTAAAAGCATAACTGCAAACAATCCTGATAGGAAGAAGAGTGAGAGGCTAATATGGCTCCATCAGAAGCTCTTTAATGACCTGAACATCAAAAAAGAATTCTACAAAAAGTGGAAACAAGGACAAATTGTAAGGATGAATACAAAAGAATAGCACAAGTGTATAGGGACAAAATCAGCAAGGCTAAGGCATAAAATGAGTTGCATCTAGGAAGGGACATAAAAGACTGCAAGAACAGGTTATTTAAATATACTAGTAGCAAGAGAAAGATGAAGGAAAGTGGAGGTCCTCTACTTAGCAGGGAAGGAGAGCTGAAACTGATATCAAGGAGGATGAGGTGTTTAATGCCTATTTTGCTTCGATCCTCACTAAAAAGGTTAATGGTGACAAGATAGTCAACGCAACTAATATTAACAACAAGGAGAAAAGAACACAACCCAAAATGGGGAAAGAACAGATTATAGTATATTTAGATAAATTAGATGTATTCAAGTCGCCAGAGCCTGATGAAATTCATCCTAGGGTGCTGAAGCAATTTCAGAACTGTTAACAATTATCGTGGAGAATTCATGGAGGAGAGGAGAGGTCCCAAAAGGCTGGAGATGAGAAAACCTAGTACCTACCTTTAAAAAGAGGAACAAAGAGGACCTGGTGAATTACAGACCAGTCAGCCTAACTTTGATACAGGGGAAAGATACTGGAACAAATTATTAAACAATCGAATTGTAAGTACCTAGAATATGATACGATTATAAAGAATAGCCAGCATTAATTTGTCAAGAACAAATCATGCCAAACCAACCTAATTTCCTTCTTTGACAGGGTTATTTTTACCTAGTGGATGGGGGGAAGCAGTAGATGTGATACATCTTGATTTTAGTAAGGGTTTTGAAACAGTCCCACATGAAATTCTCATAAGCAAACTAGGAAAATGTGGGGCTACATGAAAATACTATAAGGTGGGTGCACAACTGGTTGAAACACCGTATGCAAAGAGTAGTTATCAACGGTTCACTGTCAGTCTGGGAGGGTGTATCTGGTGGGGTATTGCAGGGGTCAGTCCTGGTCTAGTACTAGTCAATATTTTCATTAATGACTTGGATAATGGAGTGGAGAATATGCTTATAAAATTTGTAGATGACACCAAGCTGGGAGGGTCACAAGCACTTTGGAGGACAGGATTAGAATTCAAAACAATCCTGACAAATTGAAAAATTGGTCTGAAATCAACAAGATGAAATTCAATAAAGACCAGGGCATGGTACTGTATGTAGGAAGGAAAAATCAAATGCACAGCTACAAAATGGGAAATAACTGGCTAGATGGTAGTACCGCTGAATATGAATCAGCAAGGTAATGTAGTTGCTATAAAGGCTAATAGGGGTGTATTAACAGGAGTGTCGTACTGGGAGGTAATTGTCCTGCTCTAAACGGCACTGGTGAAGCCTCAACTGGAGTACTGTGTCCAGTTCTGGGTGCCACACTTTAGGAAAGATGTGGAAAAATTGGAGGAAAGGTTAAACGAACTGGGCATGTTTAGTCTTTAGATAAGAAGACTGAGGGGGGACCTGATAGTTTTCCAGTATGTTAAGGGCTGTTATAAAGAGGATGGTGATCAATTGTTCTGCATGTCCACTGAAGGTACAACAAAAAGTAATGGGCTTAATCTGAAGCAAGGGAGGTTTAGGTTAGATATTAGGAAAAGCTTTGGAACTCTAAGGATGGTTAAGCTCTGGAATAGGCTTCCAAGGGAAGTTGTGGAATGCCCATCACTGGAGAGTTTTGAGAAGGACGTTGGACAAACACCTATCAGGGCTGGTCTAGGTTTACTTGGCCCCGCCTCAGCGCTGGGGGCTGGACTTGATGATCTGTCAAGGTCCCTTCCAGCCTTGCATTTCTATGATTCTATGACGTAGTGAAATTGTCCTCTTTTTCTCTCTTCCTTCTCTCTGTCCTTTGTTCCTCGTCTTCCCAATTCTCCCTGGCTTCTCCTCTCTTTCTTCTCTTTCTTCCTCTTGTCACCCCACCCTTGTATTGGCTGTCCCTGCTGTGGCTGCGATCTTCTGGTAATTCACTGTGGCCCTGCTGCTTTGCTCATAGATGTCTCTCCAAGGCACCGGATCCAGAACATCAGCCGTTTTGTCTGGAAGCAGGCGAATGTGGCCAGTGAGCTGTGGGAGAAGCTCACTGCCCGCTGTGTTGACCAGCACCGTCACATTGAACGGACACTGGAGCAGCTGCTGGAGGTCAAGGGAGCCATGGAGGAGCTCAGCACAACACTGGACCAGGCCGAGAGTGTGCAAGAAACCTGGGAGCCCATTGGGGACCTCTTCATCGACTCCTTACCAGAGCACATCCAGGCAACCAAGGTACATCTCACCCTTTCTCTGTCCCTAAGGGAGACCAGTTGCGTCTCTCCAGGATCTCCTCCCATAAGACAGCATCATGCAGTCTGATACAGGCACTATCCAAATAGGACTCTGCCAAAATCCCATCTGGACACCGATAAAACCAGAGGGACCAGTTCATCGCTAGTGTGACTCCACTGACTGCTAGGGCGAATTTGGCTTGTGACGTCTGTAGGGATAGATAATCCTGAGGTCTTCTCCAGTGGAGCATATTCTCCTCAATGTGTCCTGCTCAAACCATGCACTCTCTGGATAGGACTCTTCTTCTCATTGGCTACTAGTTGGGATCTGATTAGTATCCCAAGCAAGGGGACTCTATTCCATTGTAGTGCTAGTGCGTGCATCTCCAGTCTGGCTTGCTGGGTTCCTTCTGCTGCTCTAGCGCACTCAGGAAAGGAGGGCTAGGCAGTGATTCCCACCCACCCCCACTCTCCCAGGCAATGCCAGCCGCTGGTGTCCCCAGGCCGGTATCAGAACGTTGCTAGTGATGTTACAATGGAGTAAGGTGAGTGGCTTTTCTCTCTGTCCCACCTTGTGTCTCTTCTCTTTGGGATGGGGGGCTCTAGCTGTTTAAAGAGGAGCTCTCCCCCATGAAGGACGGGGTGAAGCTAGTTAATGACCTCGCACACCAGCTTGCTATCTCAGATGTGCATCTGTCCATGGAGAACTCCCGGGCTCTGGAGCAGATCAACACCCAATGGAAACAGCTGCAGGTAGGAAGGGGCACTGTGGGGGCAAAGGAGGGAAGTTGGGTGCCCTGTGAACAGCAGTTGGACATTAAGGGGCTATCAGAGTGCAACAAGGGTAACAGAGATCTGGGGTCATAGGTCTGAATGGGCCTTTTGTGAGAGAGAGGGAGACAGCAGGCCACTGGGCAGGGAGGTGGTGAGTCTGCAGTGGGACTCTGGAGAACAGAGGCAACATGAGGGACAAGGCACAATGGGGGCTCATAGGGGCAGGTTCTCAGCTGGTGTAAATGGGTGCAGCTCCGGTGACTTCAGTGGAGCCATAGTGAGGATTTGGCCTGTGGGGCCTGAGAATTAGCTAGGTGAGGGAGTGGGCAGGAGGGTTTGGTTGTTGGGGGATAGGAATCCAGGAAGGTGGTGGATGTGGGGGAGGGGTGGTGCATTGCCGTGCCAGGTTAGTACGTGTGCGATGCCTCCTGATCTGTCTCAAAGCTGAAATCCTGGGGAAGTTCACTTTTAAGTTCCAGTTTCCCCTTCTCCCAGGCCTCGGTTAACGAACGCCTGAAGCAGCTCCAGGATGCCCATCGGGACTTTGGACCAGGTTCCCAGCACTTCCTCTCCAGTACGTGAGCAGATCCTCCCAGTGTCCCCACCATCAGACACCCCCGGGTGGGAGAAGCTCAGCACTGTGCCTGTTGCTTTGTACAGACTCCCACCTGCCTGCCTTTCTTACTGCCTTGGCCACACAAGATTTCCCCGGAGATGTATTCCCCTTGGCCTAGCTCTGCCAGGGCAACTCCAATAACCAGCTAGAAAAAGGCACTATTGAGTGGCAGTTCCTAAGTGACACATGGCATTACCCAAGGTTGATAGCACCTTGATATCTGGAGGGTACAGGATTTAGGTGCTTGTCTATATGGGGACACTCAGGAAAAATATGACAAATCCACTAAAGTGTGAAGTCATTGGGCATCAGTGAAAGTGCACTAAACCCATGTGGAGGCTCCCGTTTGGAAGTAAAGTGGCCTTTGTTCCCCAAATCTTAACCCTCTCTGGAGACAAGCCCTTATGCAGGAGGCAGCTCTCCAGGCTATTGTGATCCGTATTTGCTAACCACATGGGCCAGTCAGGCGGAGTGGTGCCCCATTCAATAACACAGACATGGTGACACGAGCCTAAAGCAGCTCCCAGTTGACACTTGGGGCTGTGCTGAACTCAGTAATCCTGTGACTCCACATGACAGATGTCAGCAAAAAGTCAGCTCCCATAGTCCACAGTGGTGAGAATGCGCCTGTTCTTTTCCATTGTAAAGCAGGATGCTATTCCCATGGCACTGAGCTGGCTCTGTCAGGAGGCTGTCTTGGCACCATGGCGAACCTTGCAGTGGAAAGCACTTAAGACAACATTTCCAAACCTGGGTGGCTGATGTTAGGCTCCGACATAAAAATGGCCTGATTCTCTGAGGTGTTGCGCACCCACCGCGCCCGATGAGGTCAGTGGGGTTAGTGGGTGCTCGGCTCGTCTGCAGAGCAGGTCACTTGGCCTGGGTGCCTGCACATGGATTTAGGAGCCAGGTTTAGAAGCACTGACCTTGGTACTTATAAAGTGCCTGCGTGGAGGTGGGCTGTTTGGTGGTGGTGTTGGAGGTGGAAGGGTTTCCTTTCCCCAGACAATGACTGGTGCTGCAGACAACCAATGTCGTTATGGCAGGGTTCTTATCCACCCTGATCTTTCTGCTTCAGAAAATCAGGCCTCTCCTGAACTTAAGGAGATCTCTAATGAGAGTGAGAGAAGCAGGTGTCTCATACACTGTGGCCCAGCCATTAGAGGGTAGCAACGCACCCTCCAGCACCCAGATCCAGTGCAGTACACCCACCCATGCTGATGCACATTGGGGTCTCAAGGATGGACCTTGGAAGGAAGGATTTCACTGACCAGGGACCACTGCCTGGGGCAATGGCAGTGTCCCAGTGGCAGGGTCCTGTCCATAGCTAACTGTGGGGAGTGGGGTGAGGCTGGGGACACAGAGATGGTTACTCCATTTCTGCGATCACAGTGCAAGCAGTGCTGTGTCCCTAGCCCCACCTCATCTCTGCTCCCCAAGAACAGCACTTAGGAGGCTGCAATCTCTCATCAGAGAGGAGTTTGACTGACAGGAGCGTCTGTATCCCTCTCTCTTTGCAGCCTCTGTCCAGGTTCCCTGGGAACGAGCAATTTCACCCAATAAAGTGCCATACTACATCAAGTAAGTGTACAGTCAGAGGCTGGAAGAGTGGCTGGTCTCTCTGTCTCACTTTCTGGGGTGCTCTGTCTTCCATCCCCGTGTGACTTTCTCACTCACCTCCAATAAGACCTACGTGGTCTTGATGGGGTAAAACACAAATCCTGTCCATTCCAGGGTCTCATGCGGTGAGCTCACTGCCTTCCAATCACACCGGACACAGCCCATGTGGCCCTTTCCCCCTTGGGCAGATTCATAATCACAGTGCAGACTCCTCAGTCTCTGGTGTAAGTAGGAACCTAGGTGGGTCCTCGCATTCAGCTGTGGTTGGGGCAAGAGATGTGTTCCCTTGCAGGATTCCCAGCTCTGGGGCCCCTCATTAGGTTTTGCAGAGGGGAGGTTTTAGACATTAGAGGTATGTGTGGGTGGGTGTGGGTGGTAGTTTGGCAAGTGCTCTTGTTAGGCACCTCCTAGTGGCTGTTGGCAGGCATTGGGGCACTGGATAGCAGTGCGTGTGTTTTGTGGAAGGAAGAACCCTAGCAGTCAGCCCATAAGAGGTGGGGCTGGAGGCGAAATTAACAGTGATGTTAGAACAAGCTCATCACACCTGATTCCACCGGGGTGGACCCCCTGCCTCCAAAATGCACCCCTGCCTATGTGCACTGGGAATCCCCTTGGTATTATCAGCCCCGCCACCTAATAAGAGAGCATGTGGGATCTCTCTGCACCATTATTCTGAGATGGGAGGATGGGACCATCAGTTGATGGGCAGAGGCCAGAGGGAGCTCCGATCCGGGAAGTGCAGTACAGACTTTGGGGACCCTTTGCAGTACAAAGGGGGTGATGGCTTGCTACGTCCATCTGCCTGTTCACATGTCTGCCAGTTAATTTACAGGTTCAGTGATTTAGTTTCCTTTTTTTCTAGCCACCAGGCTCAGACGACATGCTGGGACCACCCCAAGATGACCGAGTTATACCAGACGCTAGGTAAGAGCCGCTCTAGGCACCTCCCTTGGAGAGTCCATGGCATGAGCCCATAGAGAGCACTGATTCACACGGCCTCTCCTTACCATGCCCTTTGTACGACGGGACTCGGAGCAACTCCCCCAGTGCACCCTGACAAGTGGCAGAACTCCCTGTGCTTAGCTCCCCTCGATATAATGGATCCAGAGTCTCTGCAGAGACCTGGTGTGATTCTGTGCTGTCTTCTGTCACACTCGCTCCTCCTCGCCTTCTGTCCCTGATGGAGGATTGATCCTTTTGTGGGTTGGAACTGGCACAACAACATCCTTTGGCTTGGGTTCTGTGCTAATTCAAAGGACACTTTCCCCTGCAAAGTCTGTGACTAGCGAGTGCTCCTTTCCCTGCCGCTGAGTATGAAGATGCACAGGCCACAGTTATATTCAATTCTTTCGTGTTGTTTTGCAGCTGATTTGAACAACATCAAATTCTCTGCGTATCGGACGGCCATGAAGCTGCGCCGTGTCCAGAAAGCTCTGCGGTGTGAGTACCATTCACCGTCCTTGCCTCTCCTGCCCTCCTGCTCTGGGGAGCCTTTCAGTGCTTACGAGGAGAGGTTGGAGTGGAGCAACTGATTGGGGTTGGTTCGATGAGACTGTCAACTCTCTCTGATCAATTTCAACAATTATGTTAATGAAAGGGTCAGTCCTACCCTCACCTCAGAGCCCCTGTGATTCTTGTGGCTTTTCAGTCCCATTTTCCTCTGCTTTCACATCTTTTTCTCTGCTATGTTGCTGTGAAAGGCCCACACAAAGAGGGGAAACTGACTTGCTGGGCAGTGAGACACTACACAAAGTGCTCTCCAATGGCCAGAGTAAACACATGGGGAAAAAAATAGTGAGACCCTGTTTCCCTGTAATCTTTCAGTGACTGGGATCTTAACTGTTACCTGGAACCCACAGCTGGGAAAAGAATGCCAGACAGAAAGGTGGCTTTTAAATAGATGGTGGCCCTTTGCTGATGTATTTTTGTTGTGTTTGGGACCGATGTCTTCAGAGAAGGTGTCCACACCTCTCCTCTCCCTTCTGATCTGTAATGTTTCCTTTCCCTCGCTTCTCTGCCCCGGCCTGCTCAGTGGATCTGGTGACTCTGGCCACAGCCTTGGAAATCTTTCATGAGCACGAGCTACAGCCCAGCGATCGCGTGATGGACGTGGTGGAGATCATCCACTGCCTGACTGCTCTCTATGAGCGGCTGGAGGAGGAGAGAGGCATTCTGGTCAACGTGCCGCTCTGCGTGGACATGAGTCTCAACTGGCTGCTGAACGTTTTTGATAGGTACCTGCTCTCAGCTTTCCTGCCGCCTCTCAAAGCCATAAAGCTGGCGCTGCTGGAGCCGGCGCCCTGCCGGGGCACTGCATGGAGGGGAGCTCGGGCGGGTGCTGCCAGGCCAGTGCTGCAAGGAAGCTCACACTGCCATGGGCTGGGGCCCAGCTGGCTTAGGCAGGGCACGCCTGTGAAGAAGCTGGCATTGCAGTGGTCCAGCTGGCATTGCTGGGAGGAAGCTCATGCTGTTGAAGTCCCAGCAGGCACTGGCTGGGCTCTGTTAAGGAAACGACCTTGGCAGAACAGAGAGGGGCTCAGCGTTGTGCCTCTCTGTTTTTCAGCGGCCGCAGCGGGAAGATGCGAGCACTGTCCTTCAAGACTGGCATTGCCTGTCTGTGCGGCACAGAGGTGAAGGAGAAATTCCAGTGTGAGTCACCACCTGGGGTCCGTGGAATAACTAGGTCAGAGCAGGAGTGGGAGGCTTCCGGGCTTAGTAAAGTTTCTGAGCAAGGAGGCCTGCCTGAGGGGAGCCTCCTACCATGACTAATCTCTGCATCACGACTCCCGCTCTTTCTCTGAATCCCATACCTCCTAATTTAGTAGGCTGGGACTACAATGCTGCAGTGCAAATATAGACACACACAGGTGAACTCCTCAGCTCAGCTGTGGCAAAGGGTCAGTCTCGGGATCAAAGCTCCAAGCCTCGCTTCATCTCCGTCCTCTCGCTTCCCTTCCTCTTGCCCAAATAAAGCTGCATTCCCAGCCGGGGGGGCGGGGCATGCACCTGCACAACTGCAGTGGGAGTCTGTGCTGTCGGTCTCTCACCCTTGTTCTCTTGTTTGCTGTGGTGCTGGGCCATCTCCCGGCAGATCTCTTTGGCCAGGTGGCGAATCCCGGCGGTCTGTGCGACCAGCGGCACCTCAGCATCCTGCTGCATGAGGCCATTCAGGTTCCACGCCAGTTGGGAGAGGTGGCGGCATTTGGGGGCAGCAATGTGGAGCCCAGTGTCCGCAGCTGCTTCCGCTTCGTAAGTAACATCAGCGGTGATGCTTCCTTCTGCCTTTTCCCTTTCCGAGGGGTCCATCCAATGGGCAGGGAGGCAGTGGCAGCAGCTCTGGGAACGGCTCCAGGAGAGATCAGTTTTGGAGCTATCTCCTGTAACGTATGTGCCTTCTCTGGAGTGGGCATGGTACCAGCTCAGCAGGGAGGGGGCAGCGATGGGGGGATGGAATAGGAGCCGCCCCTGGGTATTGGCTAGCAGAGATCTCTGCCTTGCTCCGTGCTTGGAGCCCTGATGGTATTTCACAGCGTGATCCGCTCCTGTCTCGCTCCTCTTTCCTCAGAGTAATGGGAAGCCTGTGATCGAGGTCGTCCAGTTCCTGGAATGGGCCAACCTGGAGCCACAGTCCATGGTGTGGCTGGCTGTCCTGCACAGAGTGACCATTGCCGAGCAGGTGAAGCACCAGACCAAGTGCTCTGTCTGCAAACAGTGTCCCATCAAAGGCTTCAGGTACGGAGAGCAACTGTGCGTGCAGACCCTGCAGCCGGCTTAGGAACAAGGGGAACTCTGCAGGAGCTAGTGATAGTGGGGTTACACTGGGGTGAATCTCACCCACGTGCTAGACAAACACGCTCCTGGCAGACTTCATCGCCCAGCCTCAGGGGAGAGTGGGTGAGGGTGGGGACCCTGCGTGGAGTGGGACCTCAGCCCGGTCTGCTGGAACCTGGCTCAGGGTGGGCGTGACAGAAAGCTGACCCAGCTGTCAAGCATTCGTGGCCTGTGTGGAATGACTTGATAGACATTTATCCCCTGGAGAGAGACCATCACGAAGCACCAACTACAGGTACCGATGGGACCCTTGGCTTGCTACCTCAGCAAGGAGACTGAGCTGCTTTCCCATGCCTGTGAGCAGGTCCGAGGGAAGCTTGCGCTGCCCAGGCCATGTGCGGATAGCAGCCGCCAGCCCAGGGCCACAGTCACACCAAACATGGGGCCATGGAGCTGGGGTGGGTCCCCACGGGGTGGGTCCCCACCCTCGCCCACTCTCCCCTGAGGCTGGGAGATGGGGTCTCTGCCAGGAGCGTGTTTGTCTAGCACTTGGGCAGGCTGTGGCCGTTCTGGAGGCGTTACTGGCTGGCCCCCACCAGCAGGGGCAGTTCAACAGCAGGGCTGTGTGCTGAAAAGGCCATTTGCCCTAGACTTGCAGTAGGTTTTAGATGTGAGCTATGACCTCCATGTCTCAATAATTTGGGCATTCGTATCAGCAGTGCCTCAGGCAGGTGCTGCCACAAATAGCAAATGAAGAGATCCTCTGTCCCTGCAGGAAGAGAGGGAAGGAGCTTGCTGGCTTCCGGGGACAGTGAAAGGGTCTGAGCCGTGCTTTAGATTCAGTGATGTGCAAGAAAAACCAGAGCTGCCATGACCTGTGAGGAGCACATAGTATGAGCCAGACACACTACCGCAGAGAGGTCCCCTGCTGAGAGACCCTAGGGGCAGGAGGCTTGGAGACAAAGAATCAAAGATTGGTGCCATCTCCCTAACTCCACTTCATCTTCCCAGGTACCGCAGCCTGAAGCAGTTCAACGTGGACATCTGTCAGACCTGCTTCCTGACCGGACGAGCCAGCAAAGGGAACAAGCTCCACTATCCCATCATGGAGTACTATACCCCGGTAAGGAGCTGGGAGTGCTGAGCACGCGCAGTCTCACATGGCTAGGGAGCCAGGGGCAGCCAGCCTAGGGTATTGCAGGAAACTCTTCATCCAGTGCTGTACCCCCATCCTGCTGCGGGTAGCCTTGTGCAGTGCCAGAAATGGCTTAGCCGATGTTTTGTTCAGCTCTGCCTGTGCGTGACGGAAGCTGCCTACACAAGTGTGGTTTGCTGATTACAAAGCTGTCACAGTAAACACAGGCTCTGCCACTCCGGCCTGTTCGTTCGAAGTGCAGAGACAGTCCCCGATATGGGCATGTTGGCACGGCCTTGCACTGTGGTATGACAAGCCACACTCCTGATTCCATGTGCAGCTGTTTGCTCGTGCTCTTCCCTGATCATTGTACAATTCTTGCCTGCACCTGTGGCCTGTGCTCTGGAAACTCTCCCCCCTGCCCTGTTTGAGACTGGACTTGAGGGATTTCTTTCCTCTGGATGCCCCCCCAACCTTACTCACTAAAGCCTTGGTGTGTCTGTTTCTCTGCAGACCACCTCTAGTGAGAACATGAGGGACTTTGCTACGACCCTAAAAAACAAGTTCCGGTCTAAGCAGTACTTCAGCAAGCATCCACAGAGAGGCTACCTGCCCGTCCAGTCTGTGCTGGAAGCTGATTTCAGTGAGACGTGAGTGCTACTGTTGCACCAGCCAGCCCTGTCTGATACTCTCCCCGCCCACCCCCACCCCGCCCGATACACACAGACGGGGGCCTGCCAGTTGCGGGGGGTTGAGGGGGGATTCAAATGGAAATGATCCCACTGCAGGGATCAGAGGGTGAAGATGATTCAGGTTTCACTCTAGAGGCTGCATTGGTGTCTAGGCCTTGGAAGAAGACCTGGGATTCCCATCACCCTCCCTAGATGGAGGGTTTGGTGGAGATGCTGCTTCCAACTTCCTGTTTAACCTCACGGGAGTGATGCTTCTCCAAACTGTCCCTGGCACTTCTAGACCCAAATGGGACCGCGGCAGCGTCTCGTAGTCAGAGGTCAGAATAAGGAACCACAGAGCCTCACTGATCTGTGTGTGTCTCTTCCAGACCGGCCTCCTCCCCGATGTTACCGCACGCCGATACCCACTCCCGGATCGAACACTTTGCCAGCAGGTACCACACGCCGGCGCAGGCTGCCCAATGAGGTCCTCTGTCCGCCTTGTGTGCAGCCTTCACTCTGCAGTTTTCAGGGTGAAGTAACCCCAGCAATCCAAGTGCCCCAACCCCCTCCACACACCCCTCTGCTGGGACTTTCCAGGCGACACTGACTAAAATCACTTCACAGGCAGGGATCATGGCTAAAATTGGCTCAGGTTAGTTTCAAAACATGGAGCCGAGGTCCTGGGAGGGGAAGAAGGGTAGTGATGCAGCTGCAGGGGGCCCCTTTGGAGTGGGATGCCTAGATGGGCTAATCTGGGCTGGGATGCGACCATTCTGTTTCTGCGGGACCTTTATTTTCATTCATGAATTTCGTATTTAAAGAAGAGGCCTACTAAGCTGCCACTCTTCTCTAAGAGACAAGCCAGATCCCTGTTGGAGCCAGTTACCCCGATCCACACAGGTATTTAGGCTTCAACTTCCATTTAAATCAATGATTTAGAAGCATAAACACCTGTGTGGATCTGGGCCTAATTGCCTAGGGCAAGGCCACACAGGGGCTCTGTAATGAAGCTGGGAATTGACCCTGGGTCTCCCAGACCAATGCCCTAACACTGCCCCACCCTCCAGGTAGGATTGCAGCCCACATGCTACATGAAACAGCAGCTCGGTTGTGATGAGCCCTGGGTAGCCTCCACATGGAGGGCTCATCTCTCTCAGGACAATCTACCCATGTTTACAATTTTGTTCTAAGGACAAAAATGTTTAGAACAAAAAAAGTGACATGGACACTGGGGGGCAGAACAGCTGGGAAGACGTCCAGTCTAGTTGTCTGGAGGAGACCCCAGGAACTGTGGCGTATAGAACATACAGACACATCCACTGGTTCTCCTGAGCACGTATGAACACAGTTTTGTTTCCCCAGGCTCGCGGAGATGGAAAGCCAGAACTGTTCCTTGTTTAATGACAGCTTGTCCCCAGACGATAGCCTGTGAGTTGATGTATCTCTCTATATTTTGAATGTATTTCTCTGCAGTGCTTGCATGGGGAGGTATTCTGAGGCTGGCTGACTGGGGCATGTGAGAAGCTCCTCCTCTATTATCTGTTCTGCCCCATCTGTGGTGCATAGTCACCCTCTGTAGCCAGGAGTTTGATTCCCCTGCTCTAAGCAATACAGAACCAGCCTCTCTTGTACAAAAACCCCTCCCTGCAGCTGTTCCTTCCACTCGCGCTCCTATCGCTAGAGTTCCCTCCCCGATCTCCTGGTGTTTTGTGACAGGGATGAGGATCAGTACCTGTTGCGTCACTCCAGCCCAATCACAGACAGAGAGCTGGTGTGCAGCCCGAAGGTCGAGGACGGCCTCAACACGGAGGATAAGGGAGAGCTGGAGAGAATCCTAGCCCACTTAGAGGATGAGAACAGGTATGCGTGTGGCCAAAAGCCATAGCTAGAAAGTGAGACCGGGGTTGGTTCAAAGGGGAAAGGAGCCAGAGAAACACTGTCTTAGCCTGCTCACCAAGGGCTGGACGAGCAGGTGGGAGTTCAGAGAGGAGCCATGGAAACGATTGCAGGGGCTGGGGGGAATGACTGAGAGAGAGGGATGGAAATAGCACAATATGTCTCGCTTGACTGAGACGTGAGAACCGTCTGCAGGTGTTGGGAGGGGACGGACACATCACAGAGCTGCCTTGTTTAGCTCCAGTAAGTATAACTTGGAGTAATGGGGTGAAGTGGAGGAAGGGGACGTGTAGGCTCACAAGTAATCAAACTTCTGGAGAGCGAGGGGTATTAAAGCAGCACAGTCTCCCGTGGGAAGTGGCAGGAGCCCTGTTATCTGGGACAACTAAAGCAAGACTGGAAAATATTCTGCAGGGAGCAGCTTCGCCCTGACCTAGGTACTAGCTGAACAAGCCATCATAGGTCTCTTCCGTCTCCCGTTTCTTTGATTTATCACCATTGCTGCGCAGCTATGGCCCAAGCACCGAGGAGCCATCTGCCAGGCGCAGAGCTAGGTTCAATGGGAGGCTATTCCCCAGAGCTGAGCTGTTTGTTTCCTGCAAGTTTAGTTCATTGCTGACTTGTTTAGGAAACTGTTGGGAACTGGTGCAGAACGAGGGGCAGGTGTCGACTTGGTGCCAGGCAGAGAATTCAGGGGGAGGCTGGATCCTGAGCCCTCAGACAAACCTGGTGGTAAGAAATCAGCCCAGCGGGGCTTTCTCGGTGGCGGGTTGTCCATCCTGTGCCCACAGCTGCTGTTGGGGGGCCTAAGTACTGCTTAGGGATTCCAGTCTTCTCTCCAAAGCTGGTAGAGTCACAGCTTGGATCCTGACTGTCCCTTCTGCAGGATCCTCCAAGGAGAGCTGAGACGTCTGAAATGGCAGCACGATGAGGCAGTGGAGTCCCCCACTGTGGCAGAAGGGTCTCCGGAATCAGCCCAAGAGCCGCACAATGATGAGCTCCTGGCTGAGGCAAGGATCCTTCGGCAACACAAGAGCCGCCTGGAGACCCGAATGCAGATCCTGGAGGACCATAACAAGCAGCTGGAATCCCAGCTGCACCGCCTGAGAGAGTTGCTACTGCAGGTACCTCACAGGGATCGGAGAGAGAGCAGGGTGCAGAGTCCCATATCTGAGAGGGCTTTGGTATGATGGGGCTGGGAGAGGAGCTGCAACACTGTGTGGGGGAGAGGCTGATGTGGGTGGCATGTTCTGGTAATGGATGTGCAGAAGGTTGCAGGTCAAGGTCAAGGAAAGAGGAATGTGGAAACAGGGAGCAGCAGAAATCTTTTATATGAAGTCTCCTTTCTCTTTCCAGCCGCCAACTGATGTGGACGTCAATGGTTCTGCGGCCTCTTCCTTGGCTTCCTCGCCCCATCCGTCGGAGGGAAGTCAGCCCAGGGAGAAGGAGCACAACACCCCTGAAACCGAAGCTGCAGGTGAGGCTCTGGAGCTGGATGTTAGATCTCTTGTGCCCCTTGCCAGCCCTGGTCACCTGCCTGGGGCCTCATCCCCATTCCCTGTGACATGCCAAGGAGTGGGTGGGTCATTGTGCTACAAGAAAGGCCCATTCATTTGCAGTTCGGAGTGGAGAGCTGGAGTGTCCAGTGCACTCAGTCACTCTGCTCTTACCAGCCTGTCACCTTCCTGGTCTGCCTTGCTATGAAACACAGAGCTTCGCTTTCTAGGCTCTCCATCCCTCTGCTTTATGAGCAGCTGTGCACTGCCTAGCCCCATGAACAGGGCATCTGTCTGCAGTGCTGCCAGTCCCTGCCCTGTCTCCTGATCACACTGTCCTGCCTTGTGGATCTAGCCTACCTGGTATCCGTATGGAGTTAAATCTCTGAAAAATGCCTATAAGTGCAGCTCTGCTTTTTCTCTACCCCTCCCGTTCCCCAGATGAGGTGGAGACGAGGGCACGGGATGTCAGTCTGTGTTTGGAAGACATCATGGAGAAACTGAGGAGTGCCTTCCCCAACTCCCAAGGTACTGGAGTGAAATCCCCTTCGCTGGTTTCTTACTCTTCTCTAAAATGAGTGTCTCTCTTGACTCAAATGAAGCCCTAGCCTTTGTTTAGCCAATCCTGCAACATTTGAGTCCCAGCAGTCACCCACTGCCAAAGAGCTGCTTGGACATGCGGTGGCATAGATTTCAGGGAGGAGAAGGAGGAATTCCCCCTAACTGTGGAAAAGCTCCACGACTGCTAAGAACTGCAGCCTTTGGCCCCGGAGAGTGCAACCAGACATAGGGCAGCCTTCTGCCCTGGAGAGAGACATCAGTCACGGGAGTCCTGTGCGCCCGATGGTTTCCACTGCTGCTGAAGAGGAACATACCTGACCCCGTACGGTTCCTGGTATTGCTAAATGTGATCACCTCGAACCAACTCCCCTCTCTCCATCCCAGCCTGGAGCCACTACCCATCACCCTAATGAGGCGACAAAGACCAGACCCCTTCACATATCTGAAGAAATCAATCACGTCCTCCCAGATACCCAGAAAAAGCCCATTCTCAGCTGGGAATGTTTAGTAGCTGGTGTTACTCTGAATGGCCCACTCTCTTCTCACAACACCGGCATGGTCTTCGGATAGAGCTTTAGCACCTCTAACACTGGGCTATTGCTTGAGCAATGCCTCTTTAATAGCTACTGGACATGGCTGCTCTTTTAATCTAGTGTTATAGCTCCATAATCCTCCATGTGAATCTCCTTTCCTGCTGCAGCACAACAGACCCGGGGGTTCCTGTGTGTGTGCTGGGGAGAACAGCAGGGGAGAACTTTCTGGCGAATCTCCCTCCACTCAGTTTATTAATGTGATCGTTCTAACCAAGGTGGCTTCCAAATTCCATCTCATGTGACCTCTTGGCTTTTCTTTCAGGTGTGACCTCCCTTATCTAACACCTCCCGCGGGTAAGAGGCTTTGTCTAACCATCTTCTTGGCTGCTTTCCTCCCCCACCTCTCACCCTCACATTCCTCCTGGGATGGGCTTCCCTCAGACCCTCTTGGGGGCACTCCAGTGGAATGGCCTCCATGAAGTCCACCAACATCTGAAGATCTCAGGGGAACTCCCACTGGCCACATGGGAATGTGACTGCAGGCTCTTTGGAGTGCTGGCTGGAGCCGTCCTGAGGACCATCCAGTTCTGACCAAGTGTTCTGGGGTCTGGATTTAAGGAACTCTATAAAGCATTCAAAAGAAACCCAGGAACTGAAACCCTGAGATGGTGTTGAACATGAAACACAAGCAGAGACTTCCCCCTCCCTCGCTGGTCACAAACTGTTGCCCTCCTTGTGACTGATGTAAGACAGGTAAGGAAATTGCCTACAGGGGATGGCAGAGCCCAGCCCAGCCTTGGCCCACTTCAGCTGTGTGGGCTGCTTCTGCTCCCAGACAGCCTCCTGCTGGGCACCAGGCAGCCTAATGCTCCCGCAGCAACTGGACAGTAAACAGCCTCCGATTATCTATTTTAATACCTTTTTTGTTAGCTGCCAAAGGCTGCGAGTCTGACTAACTGAACTCTGTCAATTGCCTGGTACCCGGGGATCTCCAGGTCCAGGCTGGGGGTGCTTGCCTAGTGAGAACAGTGCAGGAGGGCGAAACGGGGAAGGGAGGAGTCAATAATACAGCTTCAGCCCAGCCAGTAGCCTTATCTGGAGAGGAGCTTTATAACAGAGAGCCTTAGCATTTAATTTACCATATATATATATATATATATATATATATATATATATATATATATATATATATATATATATATATATATATATATATATATATTCTGTACTTAAATACTATCGTGGACTCACTCATGCATTAAATTCTAATACCTTGTTCAGTGTTAATTTCCGCCTCACTCATTGGGTCTATTCTAGCATCTGCTTTTGAGGAGACAGTACCTTCTGTGCTATCATTTAATCTTACAACCCCCCATCAGAGGCATGGTGTGTGCTGCCCCTGGCCTAGAAACTCCCCCTAGGTGATCTCAGTGCAGTGGGACTGACTAGTGCCACTAGGATGTGAATCCAGGGTTCATTTCCCTTCCGAGCTGTCTGTCACCGTAATGCCGGGGTTGGGGCTGGAATAACCTCCCCTCCCATAGTTACAATAAGGGGCCCCAGCTCCTCCCACAATGGAAAATCCAACTAAATAAAACAGGTGGCCCTGAATCTCGACACATTGGAAACGGGGATTATCCCAGCAACAAAGACGTGTGTCTAATGGGTTCTTCATATTCATCTCTCCTGAGGCCGTTAGAGACTTTAGCTCTGGTCCCCTGGCTGCTCACCGACTTTGTGATGCCCATTTGGCAATTCCATCCCATGCAGCAGGCTCTCCTCCATTTCTCCATCTAAGAGGTAAATGTGCTACTTTTCTTCCAGGGTGTTGCAAGAGAAATGGGCGAGCTCACATCTCTTGATGACACTGAGCCATTGTGATGTATCAGGACATCATGTTGTATTGTGACATGATGTTGAGAGGCAGTGGCACCGGCCAGAGCAATATCAGGAAGGAGATGGTGCTGTGCTCTGGTGAGCTCCCTCATGCCTATAAAAATTTCTCCCTCTTCATCTGAAGCTAGGGCCCCTAGAACATTTGCTGCAACCCAGGGAGCTGATTGGTTTGGGAGCCCAGAGGATACAACTGGGGTCTCTCCTTAAATGAGGGAATTATTTGGCCTGGGCGGTGGTGTACAAAACTTGTGTTGCAAGAATGCAGGATTGCGTTGTGTCTTGTAGCATAGCAACGTGTTCTCTGGAACACTTGGATCTGGAAGGCTCCAGAAAGTTGTCTGTCTGGGACAAAGTGTTATGGTTGAGAAGGCTGCAGAGCTGAGGGCTGCGATATGTTCTCCAGTGGGGAAAGGTACCCTGGGAATGGGGTGGAATGTTCTGTCTTGGGTGAGAGGGGCTGCGGGAGGGACTGTGGGGTGTGAGGCAATAAGGTTGCAGTGTAGTAGAGGCACAAGAGGAAGTTTTATGAAAAACAATGTGGAATGTCGTATGCAGACTGTGTGTGTTAGGTTTGCTACATTCTCCAAAGCTGATGACATTAGGCGTTTTATGTGGGGAGCTCATCACAGAACTCCACAGTCAAAATAGCCTATGTTGTGGGGATCTGACTGCTTCAGGTGTGCATTGGAAAAGTTCTGGCTTGCTTTGTTTGCTCTTGTGTATTGAAGGTGCTGTGGACTATATTGTTAGGACTGCAGGGGGGTGTTGTAGCCTGGTAGGGTGGCTGCAGTGTGGTGGGTATAAGGCGCTTTAGAGTGCTGTGTTAGGTTTGAGGGAGTGCACTGGTGTCTTGGAGGTTCTGTGTAATACTGACTTTGTGGTAGTATATTGTGTAATGTTGTGGGCCTTGTTTGGTGCAGCATGTTGTGGATTATGTGGCATGAGGCTTGCTGTAGTTCACTGTACATTGTGCATAGGAGTTGCTGCAATCTGTGATGTTGTGTAGTAAAAGGTCCTGTGGATTTTGATGTCTCTTAGTAGCCCTGTGAATTGCTGTCCTGTGAGGTATATTGGAAGCGCTGTAGATTGCTACTATAGCATGCTGTTTACTGGAGGTGCTGTGGATTGCGGTATTAAGCTTACTGTAGCATGTAGGGCTGTAGGGTTAATGTGTATTGAGTAGCCAAATGTGGTGACTTGTCCTATATTAGGGCAGCTGTAGAAGGCTGTGGATTGTGTGTGAGGAGCAACACAATGTTCTCTCAGTGCGATTGCTGTGGCCATTCTCTGCCAGGAATGTTGTCAGTGGGAGCACTGGAGCCACTTGTGCGTGGGGATTGGCCAGGCTAGTGGAGGAGCACGTTTCACTGCAGAGACAGTCTTGCAAGTTCTGTGTTTGGGACCAGCGCAGAAGGCTCAGGCTGGGTGATGCTGCCGGAAGCTGGGGAGAGCTCTCACAAATGGGACTGCCTGAGACACAGACCCTGACCAAGTGAGAGCACCCTCTGCAGCTGCTGCTCACCAGAGGAATTGCTGCTGGCTTTGCCCCCCTTGGGAATCTCCCCAACCTACTTCAGGCTCCATGCTGGTGCCCCTGGCTCCAGTCCATCAGGAAGGAGCAGCCTTGGATTCATCCTAACCAAACTGTTGCACTTTCCCCTCTAGGCAGAGGCCAGGAGAAAAGGAGAGGAGACCTCAATTGTACCCTCTCCAGCCTAGTCAGGCCCTAAGGGAGAGGAGCAAGTGCAAACAGTTGTCCACCTCATCTGCTTTACTACCATGCAGCACAGGCACAAACCACTTAGCCCCAGTGCTAGGAGAGCCGGGAAGGGTTTGTTCCTACCATGGCCTGTGGCTTCCAAGGCTGCCTGCCACATGGAGACCCAGGCCAAGGGCCCTGCTGCAGTGATGATTGGAGCCACCCGTTATCAGCTGTGGGACGGGGCAGGCGATGGCTCCCTCTGCTAGCAAACTGGAGACGGGCTAGCAGGGATATCGTTTTGCCTGTGGAAGGGCGAGACTGGGAAGTGGCTTAGAATGAGAGAGAAAGGCAAGATTAGGGTAAAGGCACCTCTAAAAGCATGTTCAGGAGTCGTTGCTTTTCCCTGCATGAAATCTCCCTTCTGGGGTGCAAAGGCCAGGGCCCTCTCCAACTGGTTTAGAGCGGTGGCCAGCATGATCAGTGACTGAGTCACAGAGCTTAAGGCCAGAAGGGACCACCACTAGTCTGACCTCCTGTTATCATAAGCCACCAACACCCCAGTCCCCAGACATTAAACCCAACAACCAGAATTAGGCCAAGTATTACAGCCCACAGGACACTAGACTATGGCATGCCACAGGAAGAGGGCTGAGGTGCACCAGTGCCCGAGGCCCCTGCAGTATCAGGGAAATGATTAAACGAGACCCCCAGATAATCCTGGCAAGTGATCTATGCCCTCATGCTACAGAGGAAGGTGGAAACACCCCAAAGGCACTGCCCAGCTGAGCGCCAGGGTTAGTGTTGTAGTGTTCCATCTGATCACAAAACGACTGATAGTTATTGACAGTGCAATAAGCCCAGAGAGTGGGACCCCCTGCAGCTGAAAAGTCCCACTGCTTTATTAGACCCTCAACCCCTGGTGCTCCTTGCAGTCCCCTGTGCTCTGCCCTCCTTGAATACAAGTGTTCCTGGGCATGCCCCAGTCTGACCTATCTACGGCATTCTCCCTCTTCCCCCGCCCCTGCTTGGCTCCCCATCTCATAACAGCTCTGCGGCACTCCAGAGTTCTCTTTGCTATTAGTGCTAATCTAGGCCCTGATTAAAACCACCTGATACACTAATGTAATTAGTGGGGTTTTTAGCTATAAAATGGCAGGCCTCCATTTTCTCTTGTACCTCCTCTGAGCTCCTTCCCTTAATCACTGAGGCCTAGATCCTCAAAGGTATTTGGGCACCTAATTCTCATGAGTTAGGTGTCTAAATACCTTTGAGGATCAGATCTGATTGCTTTGCCCTCTTTTGCTTTGGAAAGGGCAGCTATAGAGAATCTGAGATCTCTCCCTGAGCTAGCTCTTTGCTGTAAGTAGAGATACAGCCAAGACCAACCGACCGAACCTCTAGGACATTTTCTTTATAAGCAAAGATTGTATTGTGCATAAGTGAGTTCAGGATTTCTGTTAAAGCTGGGAAGGGAACAAACTAGTTAACTCTGGGTACTGTTTGCTGTGGTGCTGTCCTCACTGGCTTCTCTCCATTTCTGCTCTGGAAAGAGAATAAATTTGTATTTATATTGATACTTTGGCTGGTGCTTTGGCCTTGTTATTTCTGTTGTTTCCCCTCCCTCTCTCCCTGTGAAGCTGCCATTCTGGGCTTCCCTGTGTGCATCCCACTGCTAAGTGCCAGAGTATGGGAAGCAACTTCCCTCATGAGTATGTTACTGCACAATCATCCATTCCCTTCTTTCTCTGCTCCCTTCCTTGCAAGAACCTGGCACAGGGGGCTCGGATGAGTGACCCCACTGCTCAGATTCCTGTGGGTGGCTATGGTCCTACTCCAGACCAAATTTGCTTGGTTTACAAGTAAAGTGGTGTTTTTCCTCTCTGCCAGTGCCACAAACTCACCCTGGGATCTGGAAGCAGAGCTGGCTTCTTCTTTGGCTCATGCATCATTGCCAGGACGAATGGCTCTGCAATGGGAGCTTCATTAACAATTCTGTATATGAAACAAGGCCAGGCCAGAATCCAGCTCTCTCTCCCAGGGCACTGCTAGCTTGTCAGGTGTGAATGTTTGTCTTTAGCAGCAAGTAGTTAGGAGTCTGGATACACAAAGGCGTCATTACCTAAAGGAGGTGCTGTTTTTCCAGGCTCTTCTCTGATTATAGCTCAACTCTGACAAAATCGGCCCAATTTTTTAAAAACAGCTAAAACCCATGGCCGTGGTTGTAAAGTCCCACATTCCTATCTTAGATTATTTTTCTTTGCCTGTTGTGCGGAAGAACCTTACAAACAGGGGATCCCAAATGCACAATGAGACAGGAAACCCTGGAAAGAGATTTCTCTTCCTCCTGCCAAACCCTCTCCGTCTCCCACCTCCAATACACGCTTTGGGCTCTAGTGACTCTAGGCTGGTACTAGCCTTCTACTCTTTCAGCCAGGAGACTGGCTTTTCAGTTGCCTTTGTCCTGCCCTTAGCTTAACAGGTCCAAGCATAGTGTCCTGAGAATCTCAAAGTTCTTTACAAGCTGATTATGCCTCCACACCCCAAATGAGGGAACTAAGGCACAGATGAGCTGAAGGACTTGCCCAAGGCAGTGCTGGGAAGAGAATCCATGAGTCCTAACTCCCAGCCTATCCCTCTCACCCTTTTAATTTATAATGGGCCAGAAGCCAGGTCTCTGCTACTAATGGTGGAACAGCATGAGCCCTCAGCAGGCCTGGTTGTAGTTCTACAGGGGCCTTCCCTGTTCCCTTCCCCAAGCCTCCTCCCATGGTCAGTTCCTCACAGCATTTGGGAGCCCCCTCCCATCATATGGAAAAGGTGGAGCTGAACTGGGTCCTGGCCTGCTGGTGCTGAACTCCAATGCAGACGGAACTCTGGGCAGATCAGAGGCCTATGGCAACTAGTAACTTCCCCACCCTGCCTCCCATTCTGAATCCAGCCTCTGGTCCCATGGATTACACCAGTAAAATGGGGATAATTTCCCCCCTTCTTGCCTGCTGCTCCACAGACACCCTCCCCCAACTCTGCCCTAAAGACAAAGTGAAAACAGTGAGCTCCACCCTCTGCTCCCCCTTTCAGACAGTGAGCTCTGGGGCGCAGACGGCCTTGCTCCTGGGAGCTCAGGTGGGGCTGTCTGTGTTTAATAAATAACCCCCTCCTGGGGCTGGTTGGGAGGCTGGGACAAACGGGAAGATCCATGCAGGGGAAGCAAAGCTTTTCAGGGCCCAGGAGTGGTGTTGGTCTCCATGGCAGACTGGGAGCCTGCTGACTCGGAGACGCCAATCATAGCCGGGAAAGAATCCTGCCAGAGCCTTGCGAGGGACACACTTTATTTCTCAGTGAGCAAGCTCAGCAGCAGGAAGCATTACAGGGGTTAGCAGTGCTGGGTGAGCGCAGGCTCTAGCACCGAGCACAGGGCAGGCTGGGAGAACAGGTGCATGAGGCGTCGGTCCGGTTCACGAAGCAGTAGGACAAAGAGGAAGTTGGCAGCCTTGGCTCCTGCACTTTTGACTGAGGTTACGTGGTCAGATCCCGGTTTCACTTTCACTAGTGGCTCAGCAGGGACAGGGTTGGGGAGGAAGCCTGCACCATACAGATGGCAAAGAGCTCCAGCCAATGCCCAGTCACCTTTCACTGAGCCAGGGCTCTTCATTCAGGCCGGAGTCTAACTCCTCACAGAGCAGCCCAGCTGGACCTGCTAGTCCCCCACTATCTCAGCCTGGCCCTGGGCCCCCTGTATTACACTTCCCTCCCTGGGCTCTCTGCTGTCCTGCAGTGATAGTGGCTGGGACCCTTTGCCCACCTCTCTTTGCCTGCCTAGGCAGCCCTAGTGAGCGGCAGCGTCCCTCCAGTGTGTTAGCAAGGAAGCATCTTGTATTTCTCAACATTCATCTCGAAGCGTCCTGCTGTTCTCTGCTCCAGGCCCAACCCCTTCCCCCAAGCTCTGCGCTGCTGCTTTAGTGCTGGAGCATCCTTCTGCTCTCCCTCCCCATTCTTTATCTGCCTCTGGGCTACTTTCTCTGGCTCCTGCCCCCTGACTCTCCCTGGCATTCTCTTCTCTAAGACCTCTCTCTAGTGGCTCCTTCTGGCTTTGAACGCTATGAGACTCTGCCGCACAATCACCTTGGCTTGCTCTTTCCCTCTCTGCTCTGGAAAATCCTTCTCCAAGGCCTGTCTCCTCTGTCCCCAAGTTTCCTTGGCCTTTCCCTGCTCCATCGACCCCAGAATTCCCTGGGTCTGTTCCTTCCCCTGACTCTTTCCTCTCTGCTTCTATGTTCTCTTTTTCCCATCCTGTCTCCTCCATCCTGCCCTTGACCCCAGAATTCCCTTGGTTTCTTCCTTCCCCTGACTCTATGTTCTCTTCTCCCCATCCTGTCTCCTCCATTCCGCCATCGACCCCAGAATTCCCTTGGTTTCTTCCTTCCCCTGACTCTTCCCTCTTTGCTTCTATGTTCTCGTCTCCCCATCCTGCCTCCTCCATTCTGCCATCCACCCCAGAATTCCCTTGGTTTCTTCCTTCCCCTGGCTCTTCCCTCTCTGCTTCTATGTTCTCTTCTCCCCATCCTGTCTCCTCCATTCCGCCATTGACCCCAGAATTCCCTTGGTTTGTTCCTTCCCCTGACTCTTCCCTCTCTGCTCTGGCACTCTCTTCCCCAAGTCCTGTCTCTGCACCAGACTTCACCAGGCCTTGTTCCCTCTTTGTGTGTGTGTTCTCTTCTCCACGTCCTGCCTCTCTCGTACCCACCTCTGCTCCAGAAATCCCTCGGTCTTGTTCTTCCTCCTTGGCTGTGGAACTCTCTGTTCCCTGTCCTGTCTCCTCCCTACCTTCCCCAGAATCTCCTCCCTCCTGCATGCCAGCTCCAGCATTCCCATCTCCTCCCCACTGCCCCTTCCCTTCTGTTGTCCCTTTGAACTGAGGCTGCTGGAAGAGTCCCTGGTATCTCTGCCGATCTTCCACACGCTTTTCTCTCATCGTCTCCCCTAACAGTCTCAGCTCTTTCTTCACAGCTGCTGCCAGTGATGGGTCCAGTTGAGCCACCCTCAGGAAGTCTTCTCGTGCCTCCTTCTCGTTCCAGACAGCGGCATGGGCCTTTGCGCGCTTGAAGTAAGCCTTCACGTTCTCTGTCAAGTGCAGAGAAGAGTGGGGTTATTTCCTTTCCTCTCCTGCCCTGCTCGGCCATCATGCGCCACTGTCCTGCCTGCAGAAGAGGGCCACAGGAGGCTCCTGCTGCAGGTGCGGAGTGTCCCAAAGGGGCTGCACCAGAGGAAAGATCTAGGCCCTGCTCCCTCCTATGGCAATGGCAGCAGGGTGTTGTAGCACTACGCTGCTCTACAGCTTGGCTCCCATTTAATTCACTGCCACACAGCAGGATTCCAATGTAGGGACTGCCAGAGCAACCATCTAGTCCTATATTGGTGTCTGGCCAGTACGGCTGCTTCCAGGAAGGTGCAAGAAAGCTCGGAGGGGCTTGCCCACCGGCGACGTTTCTTAGTAGCCTCGGTTAACCACCAGTTTGCTCATGGCCTGACGCGTGAAGGTTTCATATCCTAACTGGAGATGTTATCATTGTCCAAGTCTGGCTTCTGTAATCTTACTAAGCTCTGGGCCTGTGGATCTAGTGGCAGTGAGTGGCACAGGCTGTTACACCTGGTGTGACAAAAATCCCTTTCCAGGACAGAGTTCTCACAAGGGGAAAGCAGCAGACGAGAGAGAGAGAGAGAGAGGAAAACACCCAGTGACCAACCCAACCTCTCAGCCAGAGTGAAGGCTACCAGCCTATTCCTGAACCTGCCACTCTGCCCTAGCACGTTAGCTTGCATCAGACTCCGCCTTCTATGGATCTAGTCCAAACTGGGCTCTGTCTGGGTTTGAATTCCATGGAAGGCAATACTCCTCCAGTTACCAGGCCCATCCCTGAAATACATTCACGTAGAGAAAGCAAGTGCTGGAGGAAGGGAGCAGAAGCCATCAAAGGGAGCAGCTGAAAACAAACTCTCAGGGGATTGGCAGCAGGGAGGAAGCCCCTGCGTGACAGGAGCACTGGGTGCAGAGTCCCATGAGAACGAGAGCCCCTCTCTGGGAGCCTAGTGGAAGGTTGGGACAGGCGGGCGGAGCGATTACCTTTGTTCTTCTGGAGGAGGTCGGTGGTGTGCTCTAAGACCTCATAATACTCCCCCAGCTCCAGCTGGCACTGGCAGTAATTCAGCACTAGGGGCGTGATGAGTTTCTCCAGGCTCAGCCAGTCTTCAGCCCAGGGCTTCTCCTGGTCACAAAACCAGCAAGGTGCAGTGTGAAGACACTAGACCCCTCGGCCTGGGCAGAGAACTCTCAAAGGGACAGAGCGCCCGTAGCCAGGAAAGATACATAGTGCGTCCCGCGGGGGCTTTGCAGGCAAGCTGTGGTAAATGGAGGGCAGTAGCTACCCTTGAACTGATACCGCCAGCATGGAGCGTGCTTGCTGGGAGCACCCCAGTGTGCACATGACCTTCAGCCATCTGACTGAGTATGCCGTTCAAAGAGCCGCTGTTGGAGCTTTCTGGCTCCCCTCCTTGCTGGAGGCCACAGCCCGGAAGTGGCTGTTCGCAGCAAACCCTGCCTGGCCTTTCCCAGCCACTTGTTTTGATTTAGTTCGCAGGACTTTGTACCCTGAAAACGTCACCTTGAAGGCCTAGGAGTGCAGGTTCTCCCAGCCGCAGGGAGCCCCAGTGTGTGCAAAGTGACAGGCAGATGTGGCTGCTAATGTCTTAGGAATCATTGGCTGCCGAGGACCTCCCAAAGCTCTATAGCTGCTGGTGGGGGGCACTGCTGCATGCTGTAGTCAGGGCCTGTGCAGAAGGTACGGGCTCAGTAGAGGAGAGAAGTGGTGCTAGGGATGACGTACCAACACTGTGGGGCTGGGCACAAGAAGCCAGAGCAGGAGGTGGCTGTCTCTGCTTCAGCTGAGCGCTGACCCATCACCCTGGGCAGCAGTGCCACCCCAGCCTACCCCTCCCCATTTTCAGTGTCTAGTGGGGGGTGGCTCCCCCTGGGGGTCTGACCTTGGCCTGGACGTTCCGCAGGCAGATGACTGCTTCCTGGTACTTCGCCGCTGCTTCCTGGTACCTCTTGAGCAGGACCAGCCGGTTGCCCTCGCTGTGCAACACAGGCACTGCCGACAGCTTCTCCTCTTTGTTCATGGCCCAAGTGTCCCGTTTATAGGATGAGGGGTCATCCACCTGGTGTGTGTGGGGGGGGAACAGACCTTCACACTGCTGGCCCTGTACGCTCCTCACAGCACGCCCAGGAGAGCTGGGCCCAGGGCTCCCCTTGCCCCAGAGAGGCTACCAGCCCAGGCCCTTTCACGCTGAGCATCGTCACTTAGGACAGACCACCGCAGCCTGTCCTGACCCTGCTCTCCCTCACCCCAATTGCCTTTCCTCCCCTGGCCCAGGCCTTACTTTGAAAAGCTCCATGATGAAGATGAGAGGCTGGGGGGCCCTCTGCAGCTCATCCAGGTCCGCATAGCCCGTGCTGTGGTAGTCAAACATGTTCCCCATCCCGCAGCGGTGCTTCTGTCCCTCCAAGGGGTCCTTGCCCTCTGCAATCCTCCTCATGCCCTTGGAGACCAGCGCATACATGCCTGTGTGCTAAAACATTGCGGGGGGGGGGGGGCACCTTAGCTCAAGCACATGCACAAAACATTCCCCCTAGTCTGGGGGCCAGTGAAAGCAGATGGGGTGAGATGGTGATGGGAGGCACCTGCTCTCAGCAGGGGGGAAGTGGGGTTAACCCCCCTGATTAAGGGCTGGGGCCTGGAATCTGGGTCAGGTATTCAGATGACAGGCCAGGAATGCTGTAAAAGCAGCCGCCTGCTACAGCAGAAATAAATGGCTCCTCTCCCTAGAGGGCTGAATTTCAGCCTGAGCTGGGGCTTTTCAGTCTGTCCTAGAGTTAGAACCTGCACCCACCAAAGCTCAGGAATAAAAGGACTTGGTGAGGGAAGACATGCTGCTGGACCAAGCAGCCCAATGGGGGCAGGATGTGTGACTCCATGCTGCAGGGTGCACAGAACCACGCATAAGACAGGTACAGATGTGTATGCCACTGTGATCCTGCCCAGAATGTATCTGTGGGCTGTGCACGTGTAAGTGTTTGTACCTGTGTGTGTTTTGGTGTCAACACGTTTAGCATGCACAATGTGTGTGTGTATATATCGGTGTCTGAAATCTAGGTGTTCCCAGACATGGGGGGTGTCACTCACAATAGCGTCACACCAGAACTCCGCCACTTCTCCGATCCTCATGGAGGTTAGCAAGGTCTCCCACACCTCGATTTTGAACAGCTTCCCTACAATGATCTCCATGGGGATGCCAGCCTGCCGGCTGTCGTCTATCACCGTGTGCTCAAAGTCGTCTTTTAGCGTTTGAAAGTGGAACGTGAGCTGCACCAAAGAGAGACCAGTGCAGAGTGGGTCAGCTGCAGGTGTGACAGTCTGGGATCAGGTCACTGGAGTAGTACGTCGCCTTCTCTCCCTCCCCTCTCCACCCTGAATCTTGGCTCTATTCCACCCTTGGGTCACTGAGAAGGGGTGACCATGACCCCAACTTAGTGTTAGTTCACTCAGCTGCTCTCATGGGGTGAAGGGATAAGCCTCAGAGGCACTCCACTATCTGCTGTTTATTCATATTATATACAGCTGCTCTCCACCAATACATCTTTTTAACACAACTCAGATAGGGCGGCAGTAGAGCGAACTTCCTCACAGCAGTGCCCTGCAAATATAGCATGCAAACTTCATAGCAGGGTTATTGCAAGTTAACCACACAAAAAAAACCCCCTTGGGTCCCCCTGCTAGAGGCTTAGAACGCTGGCTATATATATATACACACACACACGCACACAAAGGGCACCACATTACTCCCATTATCTGCTCCCTACATGTATCCCTTAGCTGTGGATGTCACTGGCAAATGCCTTCGTTCCTTCTGTTTGCTGTGCTAATGTGGCTCCAGGAGCCTGAGCTGGATTACAGCGTACAAAGCTGTCAGCTGGATTCTGGTGGCAGAACCTATTAGTGCGGTTGATGAAGGACGCAGACGGAACACAGCTGGAATCTCAATGCCTGCAGCTCTGCCGGTTAGAAAAACCTGCCGCCTGGTAAACTCAGCTAATTTGATCTGGACTCAATGAGAAAAGAAATCAGCTGTTTTTATTTTTAGAGTCACTTCTGACTCTGGGTGCTTTTAAAGGAGACACATGTGCCGAGGATTTCAGTAATAAGGGCTCTGGGTCACCATCTACAGCCCGAGAGCCTGGGAGGCAGCTGTTGGGGAACCCCATACTGGCTGTCATTCTAGGGCAGGGATCTCAAACTCAAATCACCACAAGGGCCACATGAGAACTAGTAAATTGGCCCGAGGGCCGCATCACTGAAACCTTTTCATACAATGATACAAAAGGATAGTCAAAAATGAAGAGTAATATAGTATTCTATTAAAAGTCAATGTATTAACTTTTTAAAAACTGTAATGCAAAGAGGGGTTTTAATAAAATATAAACACTCAGTAATGTTTGGAGCTTGGCTGCCAGTGGAGTCAGCGCCTATGGTGGGCTGCAGGAAGTAACTCCACGGGCCACATGTGGACCGTGTGTTTGAGACCCCTGTTCTAGGGCATGGGATAACATCTGACCTGCTCTATTCCTGCTCAGTCAGTTTGAGGTGCTTGTTGAGAGTAGTTACCTTGCTCCCATCTTTGAATTGCGGCAGCTCCCCACGGCCTCCATGTAAAATCTTTTTCTTGACGCCTTCCACATTAAGCAGGTACATTTCATCCATGTTGAAGCTGTTGGCAGATCTCCCTCCTCACCTCTTTGGTTGTTTTCTTCCTCCTAACAATCTTTAGCTACTGCGTGTCTGGCTTATGGCTGCCTACCCTGAATGAGGCTGTGACTGCACTGCCCCCTGAAGCCTTTTCTCCCTGGACTTCCCCTAGGTGGAATTCTGCCCTTCAGGAGCAGAATTGTGCTGTATGGTAACCACCTTAAGGAGCGAGAGAGTGGCCCTGTTGTCTGTTATACTTCCTTACCCCTCTGTCTTCGCCTCACTTTTTCCTCCCCTGTGGTACAGAAGAACCTCCCACCCAACACGCTGTGATGCATTCTGACAACTGCTGACTGGACTGCCTTTCTAATCCCCTGCCAGGTTAATCTAGGATTAGCCTCCCTAATCTATCTGGAATTAGAGAAAGCTCCCTACTCACAAGGGCTCTACCCAGTATGGCAGGAGGGAGCGGGGGGAATCCCCCATACTGACAGCACAGTAGCAGCTTCCCAGTTTTCCCTTGGGAGGGTCCCCTTTCTATCTAGCTCGCACTCTGAGTGAGACGGCAAGGCTGCTGCAGCACCCCACCACTTTTACATCTACAAGCACCAGGGAGCTCTGCTGCCATCACTCTTCAGCTGGCAAAGGGACAGGGCCAGTCACAGCACGACTCCGAGGAAATGAGCATTACAGGACAGAGCAGGGTTGGAAACACACACTTTATTCATTCTAGTTTTGTTCAAGCAGATGTTCCCCAAGCATGGGCACAAACTCCCACCACTGCAGACCCCTGTCAGAAAGTCTGTTAAGGAAGCAGATGCCCCCCTCAGAGAATGCTGGTTTGCAGGCTCAGATAATAGCAACACCCAGGTGATGCACTGACGTGGCTCTGCTCCTCCAGGCCTGCGCAGTGCATGGGGGTTAATTCCTGCCCTTTGCTCAGCACAGCTTTCTGGCACCATGAGCTAAGGTGACCCAGAGCGACAGAGCTGCGGATTGGCCTGTCAGGAAGCAAAGTGCCTTTGAAGGAGTGTTCCAAGGTATGACTGATTTCCACTTAGAGAAAGATGGATCAAACTAGTCAAGGAACTATCTTCCCCCAGCGGTGCAGCTAAACCACTAGCCATGTGTTTCTGCTGCTCTCAGAGGACCAACTCCAGGTTAATGCCTTTCTTTCTTCAAAGGTTAATGGTTTGGGCTGCACTGTCCAGCACAAGGAACATTAGCCAGCAGCTCTAGAAACAGTGTCCAGGAGAATACAGAGTGCCAACATTAACAGGAGTAGGCTTATCGGCCGTGAGGTCGTGCCAGTAACGTCAGGTGTTCAGCACAGAGGATGGCTCCAGAACCCATGGGTGAAGCGTCCATCTCAGCACTATGCCTGCTTGGAAGGTACAGCTCCCACCTGATGAAAAGTCCTCCTCACTTCTCCATAAGGGATTCCAGTTGTTCTTGCAGAGAGGTGAGCTGCGGAGAGAAGGTTGGAGGGGGAAGGAGTGAAGCATTAGAGAGATTATATGTCTAAAACTTCTTAGATCTCTCTCATACCAAAGGGGTAATAATACTCTTCTTTCTATTCAAAGGAATCCCCAAAACGTTTTACAAACTATAGGTCTATGATGACACCTACATGTAACTGCCTGAACAGAAATACCCATGCCTAAACAAGGTGCAGAATGAGCATGAGTCTTATAATTCTGCCCTAAATGGCATGTTAAATAACCAGTTACATGCACAAACATCTGATTTGCTTACACAGCTGGAGTAGCTGTGTGCACATATTGGGAGCATGTTTTTAAAAATGAGGCTCAGATGTAAAAACTGCTTTGTTCACAACTGAAATGCAGCCACTTCTTGGGTGGCATGCTGCAGCTATCTGCAGCAAACAACATTACACAAGCCAGTACGCGTGGGGGAACTATATTATCCAACTGAAACTGCAGGGAGAGATGTAAAGCAGCAGAATATAGTTACCCAGCGTGGTAATTTGCCAAGTGACCAGAGCGACCCCTACTCTTCAAAAAGTGCTACTGTATCTTTAATGGACTTGTCAGGGTCCTCATTTTACATCTCTCTAAATATGGCAACCTCAGCCTCAGAGCACCCTCTGGAACAACGCGGCTTGGCTCACTAGTGTTCCGGAGAGACTACCACCTACTGAATCACCATTTCCAGCAGCTCCACTGGCCGTAGGCATTATACCATGTGGATACCGATCAGGTACAGCCCTGCTTAGCTTGTGGCAGCCGATGAGATCACAGCTGGAGGTGGTGTGGTGCAGGGCTCAGAGGGCTTTATACATTAAACTGCTGGACAAGCCTGCAACATGTTGCTTCCTAATGCTGAGAATCACTCAGCATCACCCCACAACACTGCACACTCGTTGCTTTCTTCTACAGGAATATGGAGGAGACAGTAACAGAGGCTTCCTCACCTGCTGCTTCTCTCGGTCTTCCTGCTGTTTGAATTCATCCAGCACAGCCTGGAGACGGGTCTGGAAGAAAGACACAAGCAAGAACATAACTGCTGGTGCTTCTCGACAGTGGCCATTTATGTAAAGAGAACAAAGCTGCAGCCAGCAATTTAATAGCCAGCAGAGTAAAGGGAACATAGCAGGGATTGCAGGACCCTTATCTTCTTCAGCACAGTTCCATGGTTTGCTCTGCATCAGTCTCAGGTCATCCATGGATGATTGGCTGGACTGTATTCCTATAGCCACTTTCATCTTAAATTCCACATGGCAGGCCATTGGCTACTCTGGGACAACAGAGTTAGATGCCTTCTGGTTCCAAGCCTTCACTGCCTCAGCTGAGCCGAACAGGCCCCCGGTGTATGGTGTGGGCTAGAAGGAAAGGTACCAGATGGTGGACAGCACTCACCTTGAGGGCTAGATTCTCTACTTTCATGATGAGATCTTCCTGGCGCTTTCTCCGTTCCTGGGTCTCCTGGAGTTTACCCTTCAGGTTGTCAATCTGCTTTTGGATCCCCATGGCTAAGGGAGACAGCAGAAATGATCCACACCATAGTCTGAATTATAGCACTAGCAGAGCAACATGCCAATCTCCCATGGCACCAAACCTTCCAGGGTACTGCCCATCCTTGGTACCAACTCACCACTGCCTAAGACTGCTCACCTATCTGGTTTGTTCCCTCATTCTCCTGCTGCTGCCCATCAGATTCATTCAGTTTGTCCTGCAGTTGCCTCTCCAAGTCTTCTTCTGTGTCCATGATGTTTAAATCTTCATCGTCATGATGATCTCTCTCATCTTCATCTTCGCTGCTGCTGCTGATGTCATTAAATATCTCCCGCAATTCATCATGTTCTAGTGGTGTGAAACAAGGAGAAAAACATTGAGCTGATGAACTCCCATCAGATTCCGGTGTGTCCTCAACTCTCCCTGTAAGGTACTGCACATCCCTATGGCTGTTAGACACTGGATACAGAAAACTATGCCTATCTAAACACACCTATCGTCCTTAACCTTCATTATGGGATCCAATATACTATAAGTAGATTAATTCAAGACCCAGAAAATATTGATTTTCTCTCCTCTACCATGTTCACTAGAACGGCACATGCATATCTACTTGAGCAAACTATTATTGTCCTGTTCTCTCGTATCAATGAGCACAACCTCAGCATCCAACTCTGCTCATACAATAAAGTACATCTCCCATGTGTAACTACCCCATAGAGACCAAAACCAGGTGACCCTGCCTTCTGGCAGCGAAATGACGTTACTAAAAGCATAAGCCTTCGTCAATGTACCCGATGAGCCATGGCCCTGCTTGTGTCCAGACATCCCAGGAGAGGAGATGTCCAAGCCAGTGAGTGAACCATGGTTGTCTGCTTCCTTTGTTTCATCTTCAGCAATGACCTCCCAGCCTGAGAGCAGATACAGAAAACTCAAGGAAAAACCAGAAGGATGACAGAAGGTGGTACCAGCAAGAGCCCACTGACAGCAAGGTGCTAGAAGAGGTTCTCCAGCTGACACTACACCAGGGATGACTCCTGTCTCTCTTGGTATGTCTCTCTAATTCTGCACTGTGTTAGCAGGGTCATGCAGATGTGGCCAATCTGGCCCTGCAGGCCTATTTCTGTGAAGGCCTATCTTCTGGAGATGATGCAGCCAGTTACCCCAGCATCAGGAGTAGCAGATGCACGTGGATGGACATGCCCACAAGGAGGGCTGTGACGAATGCCAGAGAAAGGTCATTGAGGAGAAGCAGCAGGTTTTGAACAGGGTAAAGCTCAAGCTATAACTTCAGTGTCCGTCACATGCTCATGTCCTGCCTACTGCTACCCATGTGTATTGTGAGATGAACATAACTTCTCTCTCCTCTGAGCCTCCCTCAGCCACTCTCCTGCTCTGCAGAGTTAATCAGAAGAAAGGATACGGACACTGACAGCTTCAGCATCTGTACTCAGCAGACGCTTCACCTCCTTTTCCACGTCTGGAGACTCAATGTACTGGGCCAGAGAGGGGAAAGAGAGAAGAGACGGTGTTAAACACCCCTGGACAGACAGTTCTCTAATTCAGAGGTATCTTGGCTGTTGGCTGCCTCCCACACCTCACCCCATCCCATCCCCTTATTTTAAGGCTCTTTTATCTTACTCTTTTCCTTTAGACTTTGAGCTCACTCATATCCCAACGGAAGACTCTCCCTTGTCACTACCTGCCTTTCAGGACAGTGTTCCATCTTCCTCCCCTTTGCCTCATAGCGCCTGGATGAGCTGAATCTTCTCACTTCCCTGACTTCTGCTCCATTCTCACAGTCCCAGCACCACCTCTGAATAAAAGCCAGCCTGACTGTATGGCGTATGAGAACTCCCCAAGGCTGAATTCATTTATGAATCCTTAGTGAAAGGCCTCCTCATTACATCCCCAGGTTTGAAAGACACCTGCTGAATCACAACAAGGTTTCACTTTTTATGATTATTAAATTTGTTGGGAAGTGTTGCTGCACTTCTCCTAGGGGAAAGTCTCAGTGCTTCCAGGGTCTGGTTTCCCCAATGTTACATTGAAATATTGCTCCATTGTGTGGAAGTGAAGTGCAAAGCAGAGAGGAATTAATTCTCCCAGCCTGTACCACAATGGGCAGCCACTTAGTATAGCCTTCATTTCCCCTCCAGAGTCCTTTATTACTGGGGGCTTCTGCACAAAGACAGGATTGGAAGGGTTCATCTGCTCCCACTTCCCTTCTGAAGTCATGATCTTCTGGCTGCTGTATTGTAGCTGATTGCTCTGGAAATGACTGGGCCCCACAGAGGACTGGGATTTCAGGTGGGAAAAAAGGAGGAGCAGATAAACTCTCTTGTTTCTATGCAGACATTTCTAATAATTCAGGAGACACACTATATGCAAAATGGACACACAGAATTGATCCACTCCTGCACAGTGGGATTTCCCCACCCCAGGACATCTTTCAAAATTCAGCCAGGAGATTGCCAAAAAAATGTTAAAATGTCCTAGTTGCCTTCCCCTGTGCTCTGTCTGAGTGAGGTGTGAAGCAAAGTTAATAAAGCCCATGTTATAAGAATTCATAGTGCAAAGACAGATTGTTAAGCACCTGACCCAGCTAGGTACAGTACTAGTGTCTTCTTCTGTCTCCCACCTTTGGGCATCATTCCTTTGACACCATAGGTGCCACCATCGATGAGGAGATGCAACTCACCTTCTTCTTAGCTGTTTTCCTGAACCGCCTCTTCCTTACATTCTTCAGTGGAAGAGTAACTGGAACAAAGGAAACAGACTGTGTGTCAGGCATGTGATCTCAGGGGAAAGTCACATGCATGACAGACTCACTGCGTATGAGTACAGGAAACTCCCACTCCAGGATGTGAGAGATCCAGCAGCACTTTGGTGGGCTGAGGGAAAGGTTCTCAACTACACAGCTGAGTGAGGAGCCCTGGCAGACTACCCCTGTATTGTCAAGGATGGAGGGGAAGGATGGGGGGGGTGGGGTGTGTGTGGTCATGATCAGTGGGAGCTAGGGGTCAGATCAGGGTAAGATAGGTAAAGCACCCTGTACTCTACTCACTGCCATGGTTCCAGATGAATTTCTTCTCTCTGTCCTTGTCCTTTTTCTTGTTTGCCTTGGGGTCAGTACTCACAGTTGGCTCTTCCAGAGGAGGGTAGAGATCACCATCCACAGTACACACGAGCATCTGAAGCCCCAGAACACAGAGGAGCTGATTTTAATGTGAGAGCAGAGCTACTCAAATTAAAGGTTGGTACATTTACAACATATACAAGGAAATGCTACTCCCGGCAGCATGTAGTCAGCCTCTGGGATTCACTGGCATAGCTGACAAAATCACTTTTTGTGGATGGATCAGTTTATGACCAATCTCCTCTTCAGTTAGAAGGGTGCAGAAGTCAGGAAAAGAATTGCCAACTGCTATGCTGCGGTGGGAAATTTTCCACCACAGCTGCTCCACTCACATTCTGAGGATGTGGAAATTAGAAGTGGGGTACCATATGTTGCACTGCCATAATGTAAAGGGGCAGACTTTTGTCTGAAGGGAGCAAGCACAGGACACCAGAGTGAATAGAATGGGCAGCCCTTACCTGACAAATATCCGCTGTCTTATAGAATGTTTTCTTATCTATGGTTTTTAAGCTCTCAGTGATGCAGGGCAGGTCCACCAGCTTGGCAGCTAATGGGACTCGATCTACGCGGACAATCCCATGACGCCCATCGGCTGCAGAAAACCAAGAGGCAAATTAATGCGGTGGCCAGCCCAGTAAATGGCTAACCCATATGCTGCATTCCTGGGCCAAACACTTTAAAACCCCTGAGTGAACTGGAGGTGCACAGAACTGTCTGGCATTTGCCTGTGAAATCTGTGATGCTCTTAGCAGCAAGATAACTACAGATAGACTCACAGAAAATACCTTTGAAGGAGAGGATGGAACAGTGGGGTATGCTCTACAGCTATGGCTATTCTAACAGCTAGAGGCAGAGCTTCCTTGCCTTTGATTCCTCTAGGGCAGGACTGGGAATTTGCTGATGTAGTTGAGGTAGAAAGATTCTTGGGATTTCCTCCAGGGCCAATAACTTATGCCCTTGTTAATAAGATGGCTCTACCCATGTGATTAGTGCATTCCATGACTCAATAGTATTTTACCTTCAGAACCACAAATATTCACATCACAATCTCTGGCAAACAGTGAGATGCCCATTTTGTGAGGTGCAGAGAAAAGAGAGAGACAACTCGGGCCAATCACATTAAAGAGGAGCTGTTCTATGCATACCCTCTTTATTGAGGTTGTTGGCCAACAGGTTCTCACAAGATGTGAAGCTTGTCTAGCTGGGGAGCATGCAGCTTTCATCTACTTCACTAAGATGAACTTCTCCTCTGGGTCTCCCAATGAGAAACCAGTTCTTGGTTAGATGCCAGGCACATTTCCACCAGAAATCAGACACCCACATTGCTCACTGCACCCTCCTCAACATGTCTGTATGATCCCCAGGGAGGCCCTGATGTCTCTTCCCACTCTAGGCTCTGCAAGTCAAGTCACACTCTTTCAAAGCTTACAGTACTCCCTCTTGAGCTGAGAGATTAAAGGCAGTTGATTGTGGCTACTCACGGTGTAATTCGATAGTAAGTCTATCCTTCAGGTTGACGCTTCCAGATTGTACTGCCCTCCGCACAGTGGAGGCATATTCCTGAGAAAAAGCAGATGAATGAGAACACTGTGTGTGTTACCTGGTAGAATGGCTAAAGAGATAATCTGCTTTCAAACCCAATTTTAATCCATACTTTCATCTAAACAGAGAAAAGCGCCATTAAACACAGGAAGAAAACAGCATTTCTCCTAGAAGTGTGCATTAACCTCGTAGCTTTGCTATTCCTAGCAAACCTCACAGCCAGCAACCTAATGTAATTTGGGAAAGATTCTATTGCTGCTTTAAGGTCCCTTGGAAAACAGAAGCTACCCCATGTTTTTATGAACTGCTCATGTCTATTTTATTTATGGTGTGTGACAGACCCTTTCAGCAGAACTCAGATGCCCACTCTTACAGCTCCTCTACAATGCCCTTGTGGATAACTAGAGGGGCTCCATCAGGGTCAAGGGGAGATGCCTCATCAGCGTGCTATTTGAAGAAGCTTCTTCCCAGATTAAGCATTTATTGAATGAGATTAACTGCACCAAGAGTAAAAGATAAAACTGATCACTGGCAATGAGGACCAACTGAACTATCACTTATAAATGCTTTGCCTTGATCTGCTTCACAACACCATAGTTTCTCCAAGCAGCAGTGCACCCGGATGCATCTCACAGGCATAGACATGAACAGGAATGGGTAGAAGGTTGGTTTACGAGGGGTCGTTTAAGGGAGCTACATTACAAACAGGCAAGGGTTCAGTAAAAATAGCCAATCTACCTCGATAACTCAAACAGGGTCTGTAGAATTCCTATTGCTTTAAACCCTCTCTACCCTGAGTTGCTGCTCTGCACCTTCCAAACTGGGGCTGGACTGGATAGGTGCCTTGGGAACTTGGTGATTTTTGCAGAGTGATGGTAGCCTTGTGTGGGAATGCTCCTCCCACTTTGTCCTCTTTAGTCTGGCCCAGATCTAAGGGTCTCTTACCGGCGGTAGACGCAGAATAAACTGGCTTTCCAGCTCATGGGGAGCGTCGTCCTTGTTCTTACTCATCTTTAGTTCTTGAAGTCAGAAAACAAGATAAAACACAACGTCACCAAGATGTTTGTTCAGTCTGTTTCGACCTCCCACAGTTGATGGCTACTCAGCATTTATAAATAAAGTGGATATTCTCCCTGTTATATTACTAGGAACTGTATGTGCCGGCTGCTGAGATGCAGACACCGATGGGATAGACACTTAACTCAGAAACTCCTTAATTGACAAAGCTAAAGAATTTCTGTTGCTGGTACCCAGCGTTTACATTCTGTCACCAAATTTCTGTAGGATCTCCCTTGTATGAATCAAAAGAAAGTACAAAATATTCCTGATCACAAGGATGCATTTGGGACACGATATAAGACAGGGGTCTCAAACTCAAATGACCACGAGGGCCACATAAGGATTAGTACATTGGCCCGAGGGCCGCATTACTGACACCTACCTCCTCACCCCCCCGCCCTCGGCCCCGCCCCCACTCCACCCCTTCCATGAGGCCCAGCCCCTTCCACAAATCCCCACCCCAACTCTGCCCCCTCCCTGCCCCCAGGGGTGCAGGAGGGGTGTGGGGTGTGGTGGGGGCTCAGGGCAGGGAGTTGGGGTGTGGGGTGCAGGAGGGGTGCAGGGCACGGCAGGGGGGCAGAGTGCGGCAGGGGGCTCAAAGCAGGGGGGTCGGGGTGAAGGAGGAGTGCGGGGTGTGGCAGGGGGCACAGGGCAGGGGGTCGGGGTGCAGGGGACTCAGGGCAGGGGGTCGGGGTGCAGGAGGGGTGTGGGGTGCGACAGGGGGCTCAGGGGAGGGGGTCAGGGTGCAGGAGGGCTGCGGGCTCTGGCCTGGCATGCACTGGGGGCAGGTTCCCTGCCTGCCTGCCACTGCCCTGCTCCGGCAAGTTCCTGGAACCTGGGGGAGGAGGGGCACAGGGGTCTGTGTCACTGTTGCGTCCAGGCACCTCCCCCAGAAGCTCCCATTGGCCGGGAACGGGGAACCACGGCCAATGGGAGCTGCTGAGGGCGGTGCCTGGACGCAACAGTGACACAGACCCCTGTGCCCCTCCTCCCCCAGGTTCCAGGAGCTTGTCGGAGCAGCGCAGGGCAGCCAGGCAGGAGCCTGCCCTGCCCCCAGTGTGTGCTGGATCAGAGCCACTGTACGTAAACATGGGGGGGCGCAACGGGGAGCTCACGGGCTGCAGAAAACAATCCCGTGGGCCGCAGAAAACAATCCCGCAGGCCGCATGTGGCCCGTGTGTTTGAGACACCTGATATAAGAGTTTATGCCTACACACACGCAGCATAGAAGAGCTTAAGTGAGAGACAAGAGCTGAAAAGAGCAAGAGCAATTTCTGTGACTACATGGGATTCATTTCCGAAGTTATTTAGGGTAGGATTTTCTAAAACACTCAGTGTTGGCCTAACTGCTCCTATTAATATCACTTGTGGTACAGCTCTCAGTTACTTCAATAGGAACAGAGCTAGGCCAACACTTAGCACTTTTTATCATCCCACCCTTAAATTCTATCAAATAAGGTTCTGCTCCTAAAACATATGATCAATATTCTGTTTTCATGAGAGCAACTTTAATATAACATTACAAAGGGGGAGAGAGTGGATGTCTCTGTCAGTTATGCATCTGATGTTACAATTACATGTGAACAGAAGAACACATTAGAGGTGAAATCATGCATTGACTGAAGTATCTGATATACTGGTCTAATAGCTCTGCACTGCTAGGGGAGAAACTCAGGGTACTATTTCCTGTTCTGCTGTTTTGCTACTAGAATGGTGGTGCTTAGAGTGCTCAGCCACATATAGCACAAGCCTCCTGTAACAATATTCAACCTCAAGAGCTCCATCGACATGAAGGGCATCCTGCCCACTTTTACTTGCTAAAAGATGCCATTATAACAGTGAGACAATAACATCATCTTCAGGTCTCAATAAGAGACAATGGAGGACTTGTAGGGAGAAAGACAAACTTAATGGAGCAGAATCAAAAGTATATCACATGCACTAAAGATACATTTTCATTATACTCAGAACTTCTCTGAAAGGAGGACACTCCAGGTGTATAACTCTCAAGCAGAAGCCCAGGAAGAGGCACCCGAGGGAGGCAGCATTCTGTGCGTGTGAATCTAACACTGAAGCACAGGAACCCTGCACTTCACATTAGAAACTTTGTGTTTAAATATCAGGAGTCCTTGACAATGGGAATATCTCCTAAAGGACGTACCAATGGTGAATCCATAGCTAAGGGCGTGTGTACACTTACCGGGATTTGACAGGCGGTGATCAATGCATCGGTGGTCGATTTAGCGGGTCTACTGAAGACCCGCTAAATCCACCGCCAATCGCTCTCCCATCAACTCCTGTACTCCACCTGAATGAGAAGCGCAAGGGGGTCGACAGAGGAGCGTCTTCAGTCGACAACGCGTAGCGTGGACCCCGTGGTAAATAGATCTAATCATGTCGACTTCCGCTGTTATTCATGTAGCTGAAGTTGCGTAACTTAAATCAATCTCCCCTCGTAGTGTGGACAATGCCTAGGGCTGCATCAGGATTTTCCTTGGGGACCTTAGAAGTCGAATATACATGGAGCCTATGTTGTTTGTTTTACAGATTCGATTTCAGCCCCAACAGCTTGCTGTTCTCCCTTTGATACTTTCAAAGAGTTGAAGGGAACACAGTGAACTTATAAGGCTATGTCTACACTACCGTGGTATGTCGACCTACATTATGCAACTCCAGCTACATGAATAATGTAGCTAGAGTCAGGTCGAGTTACCGTGGGGTCTACACCGTGGTAGGTCGATGGGAGAAATTCTTGTCGGGGGTAGAGTACAGGGGTCGACTGGAGAGTGATCTGCAGTTGATTTGGCGGGTCTTTACTAGACCCGCTAAATTGACCGCCAGTGGATCGACCTCAGAGCGTTGATCCCTGCCTTAGTGTAGGCCCGCCCTGACTTTGCAGTATCCTTTTTCCGCAGAGAGGAAGCAGAGACAGAGACCCAGCACCAAGGAGACATAAGCAAACAAATTCATTACTTGTAGATGTCATCTTGCCTCTTCTTGCTTCACACAAATGTTTATAAACACCTGTATCATTCAAAAGCCAAATACAAATGCCCAAAGGGAAAAAAAAAGAAAAGAAAATCAGTTTTTTAAAAAATAAATAAATGAAATAAAAAGTGATGGGGGTAGAATAAAAAAAAAGAACAAAATAAACTTAAAATCTGCACTTCTGCCTGAGAAGCGATTACCTGCTATCGACACAAGTAACAACACCGGCTATTGCAAGAGCTGAGAGGGGAAATACCAGTCCTCCCCCTCCCCACCCCCATTTCAGTAGCCCCGGCAGGGCTAACGAGGCCCGGATCCTGCAAGCCTGTGGACGGACCCCTCTGCCCACCCCCCATGTAAGGCAGCGGCCGTGGCCGGGCTGTTCACACGGCGAGCGGGGGCCAGACACAGGCTGCAAAGAGGAATCGCGGTGACTGGGGGCGGATCTGACATCTCCCGCGGCGCGTCCCCGGGCGCAGAGCGGGGCGAGCGGCTGGTCCCAGGACACGAGCTCGGCGATGTCCTTGTTCCAGCACCGGGGCTCCCCGCAGCTCAGGGGCGGCCGGGGCAACTGCCGGGCAGGCGAAGCTATGGGCACGGCAGGGGCGGGGGGGCTAGGCCGGGGCTGCGCTCCCGGTTCCCCGCTACTCACCAGGCCCCAGGCGAGGGCCCCTAGCAGCGAGGCGGAAGGCAAGAGTGACGCGCTCCCCGCTAGGCGTCCTCCTGCCGGCGCTGGTTCCGCAGGAAGGGGTTTGGATGATTAACCGGAAGCGGAAGTGACGGGCGAAGCGCTCCCGCTAGGTGTGTCGGTCCCCGCGCTGGTTCCGGAGGAAGGGTTTGGCTGTCCTACCGGAAGCGGAAGTGAAGGGTGAGGCGCTCCCCGCGCCGGTTTCGGAGGAAGCGTTTGGCTGACGCTGCGGAAGCGGTGCCGGGAGCTGCAGCAGGTACCGGCGGGGAAGGGGCAGAGCTCTGTGCTTGCTGCCCCCCGTTGCGGCACCGTGGGTGGGTGGTGCCGCCCTGCGCTGACAGGGCCCGGGGCTCCTGCCCACTTCCAAGCTGTGGTGTGTCCCGGGGGGCCCGCCCCTGGGCCTGGGCCCCCGCGGTGAGGGGCGAGGCCCGCCTGGCGGACGGGGCTGTCAGCAGCGTAAGATACGCAGCGGTGCCTGCGCTCCCCGACCGTGTGACGCCCAGCGAGGAGCCGAGAGCGGCACTTGGGGTTCGGTTGCCGTTGGGCTCTAAGGGGTTCACCAATGTGCATTGGTGCCACGAGTGTTATGTTCAGTAGCAGAGTGGGGGCGGGGGTGTCATCACAGTCTGAAATATTTTTTAAAAAAATTGAGAACCTCTGTCCTAATGGACATCTACATCAGGGGGCACTTTGCAGGGGGACACCCGCAGTGTCTCAGTAATAATAATAAATCTGGGCACGACCCAAGAACCCTCAGGGTGCACAGGTGCCCGGAGTTGACTCTAAAGCTCCTGCTTGTCCGACTCGCGGGCACCTGTGCACCCTGAGTGTTCTTGAAGGTGTAGAGATCAGTAAGAGCCCCCCCACAAGCTGCCCTACAAAGTGTTTATGTCATGTACAGCAATCTTTCATGTTCCAGGAGAACACCCTGCAACTGGGTCTTTCCTTAGATTTGTGTGTTGGACATGCCCAACCCGCTTCTCAATGTGAATCTAGGTGTTCTTTCTTCCTGATGCAGGAGGCTGTGATGGAGGGCGTGTCAGGTCGCTATGACTTCTACATCGGACTAGGCCTGGCTATATCCTCAAGTATTTTCATTGGAGGAAGTTTTATCCTAAAGAAGAAAGGGCTTCTCAAGTTGGCCAGCAGGGGCTCCATTAGGGCAGGTACCTTCCATCTTTATTGCTGCAGTTGGCTGTACAAAATTATGTTCCCACCAAAGGCAATGTTCTTATTGTCCGAGTAGAACAATAAGAGAGTTTCTGGGGCTCTCTACACACTTGGAAAGATTGAACTTCAAAAAGCTCTAATTGCTATTCAGCTAGATGATGTGAAAACATTTCTGTCTTTAATACAGCTCTGTGTCACTTTAGAATCAGCCAGAAGGGACACATTATTTTCTTGATCTTGGAGCTGTTAATACAGTCGAAATACCAGACTGCTGTAGTGGGTCTTGTAATCAGGTGCGGTCTAATATTGCACAGTATTGTGAGCAGAGAGCTGGAGAAATGCAGCATTCAAAATCTGTAGAGGGCTGGGATAAATGACAAGTATTTAAATGAACAGGGAAGAGAAATAGAAATACCTAATCTGGGCAGAGGGAACTGGATGCGCCATGGGAATATTTCAGCTCCAAGTCTGGCCCAGATCACTAACCCCAAAACATTACTATCTGACCACTGCTTAATGGTGTACTATATCATGTGAGTTTGGTCTCAGTCCAGTTCTTAGGGCGTCTTGTCTAGACGTGATAAATCGAACCAGGAAGTGCTCCCCCCGTCGACGCCAGTAATCCTGCTCTGCGAACGGAGCAGGCTGAGTCGACGGGGGAGCCTGTGCGCCGCCGTGTGGACCAAGGGTAAGTACTTTTAAGTTTGAAATAAGATACTTGGACTTCAGCTATGTTATTCACGTAGCTGAAGTCGCGTATCTTACTTTGAACTTGGGGGCTAGTGTAGACCAGCCCTTAGTAGGCAGGTATTTGCTTCATAAAAACACTTACTTCAGCTGCTACTCTTGATGGTATCTTTGCCAGAGATGGAATGAAGACCAAACTATCTCCTTGTGTTGTAGATGTGGCATGGTTGGGCACATAGCCGAGGCAGAGTGGAGGAAGCATGTGCTGCCACTGCTCATGCTGTACTTATTCTTGAGGATAAATTGGACTTCTGTTCCCAGGGATGGCTAGCCAGCACTCTTCACCAGCATCAAGCTCTTTTTTTAAAGGTGCTAATATCTGGAAATTGGCTCCTTTACAGAGGAGGAGGAATGCTGGAGGATTACCCCACCCCTCAGAGAAAAATTCATTCCTTTCTTTATAGGTAAAAGAGATCCTGAGTTGTTTGTATAGCTTGTGCCATTGAGTGTGTGTGTGGAACCTCACCCTGGATTTGTTGTTGCTCACGCTTTCTTTCTCAGGACAAGGAGGTCATGCATACCTAAGGGAGTGGCTTTGGTGGGCAGGACTACTGTCCAGTAAGTACTTGCTGTGAAACTGAAGTATGAGCGAGAGATATTGGTTGTCAAGGTTTTCGTTTGTTCACATTTATCTTTGTCTTGTTCTCTTATTTCCTTTCTCATAATCGAGGCTCAGCTGCCTTGTTTTATCATTGAGCAGTTTGAAAGTGGTGTTACCTGTCTAAACAAACCACGTTCTATGCTTTACATATTTCTAAATTTCTCACTTAAGAGTTCAGTACTGAGTTAATCAGGTGATCGGGCCATTTTTGCAGTTCTTCTATCACCAGGCAAAGCATTCTTTATGCAGATTGCCATATGTACTGCATAATTGTCTCCTTAGCTTCTGGTGTTGCTGGGTAGTCAATAGAGCTTCATGGCAATTCACAGACGTGATGCTAAGTAAAGACTGGAATATGTCACAGTGGACACCACTACAGGAAGGCAAAATTATACAAATATATGTTGAACTGTAAGGATGTTAGTATTTCTTTTCTCCACTGATGCTGATTAGTAGTATATCCATATGTAAATAAGCTTTCTCTTTTGCCATCCACCTCTTTGTCTTGCTCAGTTCTTGTCTACACTGTCCATACAGTGGTCAAGCAGATGGACTGTGCTATGGCAGATAAATTATGGCATCATGATGGAATCAGCAAGTAGTGATGGTGTGTCTGTACTACAAAAACTAAAAACTAATTTCCGCATGCTAATTTGCCCTACTGTTACTCACACCTTCTTGTCAACTGTTTGAAATGAGCCACCCTGATTACCACTACAAAAGTGATTTTTCGTCCGGTTGATAATAGCCCACTTTAATTGAATTGTCTCGTTAGAACTGACCCCCCCCACTGGGTAAGGCAACTCCCATCTTTTCATGTACTGTTATATATATTTTGCTACTGTATTTTCCACTCCATGCATCTGATGAAGTGGGTTTTATCCCACGAAAGCTTATGCCCAAATAAATTTGTTAGTCTCTAAGGTGCCACAAGTACTCCTAGTTGTTTTTGCTGATACAGACTAACATGACTACCACTCTGAAATCTGTACAGTGACTAACTGCACAATGGCTGTGAGCTGACATGAATTGTGCTGCGTTGGCTCCCATGTTTCGCTGCTCTCCTCTGACTGACTGGGTCTCTTTTGCAGTGGGAGTTGGAGAAGCAGCAAATTTTGCTGCATATGCCTTTGCCCCAGCAACACTAGTAACTCCATTGGGTGCATTAAGTGTTCTAGTCAGGTAAGCAACACGAGAACAAACGGTATTTTCCCTTTGCCACTGGAAGTAGCTGTCTACCCTCAAATACTGCACCCTCCTGGTGTTTGTTTATCTTTTGCTTTCAATCCTCAGTGCAGTTTTGTCATCCTACTTTCTGAATGAGCACTTGAATGTCCATGGAAAGATTGGCTGCATCTTGAGTGTTCTGGGCTCCACAGTGATGGTAATCCATGCCCCACTGGGGGAGGAGGTATCCAGCCTGGAGTTAATGGCAGAGAAGCTTAAAGATCCAGGTACCCAAACAAAGAGATCTCTGTTAATTTCTTCCCCTTCCCTACCCGTCTACCCCTCGTGTAAATGGCAGTGGAAGATAAAATAACTTGTCTAGCCTGAGAAGAATTGAGTAAATAATCCTTCCATTTTACCCTGCACTGAAATGATAGAAACATGCTCATTGATCCATGATAGCTTATTATCATGGATCTGTGATGGAAAAGATTAGATTGCTCATGTTGTTGGAGACTAAGAGTGAAAGCCTGTGCTACTGAGATGGATAAAGGCTAGTTATTGTCAAATCTGACACAAGAGGTATGATGCAAGTGTGCTATATTTGCATTTTATTTTAATAAAAAAGAAATGGCACTTCTCATCTTCAGGATGTTTTGTAAGACAGAGGTTAAGTGATTCTCCCAAGGCCACGGGAGTCTATGTCAAAGTGGGGATTAGAACTCTGGTACTTTTGGGCCCCAGGCCTGTGTTTAGACCACTATCCATGAACTTTGTGGTTATAATACAGCCCCTTTAATACCAAAGTGCTAAGCAAGAGTTACAAAGGAAGAATAACCACAAAGCTAGTAGCAAAATCAACAGCAATGACAATTAACCCTGATATAATGCTGGTGTAGAAAAAAGGATTGTCAATACATGAGGGGCAGCATTAGTGGGAGGAGGAGAAGAAAGGCCAGAGAAGAAACTTAAGGTGAAAATAAACAAGAGAAGCAAAGAAGGAAACAGAGTTGCAGGGAGGTGGAGCTCAGAGGAAAAAATACCTCACAATATGAGAAAGGAAGTTGGAATCAAGGGAGTGATTTGGGCAATAGCATAATAGGGACGAATGAGTGACAATATAGAGAGGAAGCCAGCAGTGAGAAGGGAAGGGAGAAAAGTGTGTCAATCCCTCCCCCCAAAACCCACAGGCTCATGCTGCAGTTCATCAGACACACTGTGCTGATGCTCCAGAACGCCTGACCTGCCAGGAGAGTCCTAATCCCAACCTGCACAGCTCTGCTAGTACCACTCTGGCCTAACGTGCAGCATTTTGATGTTCCAGTCCTGGGCTCCATGTAGCTCTGCCAATACTTCACAATCCCAATTTACAGCACCCCCTACTGTGCTGTATAAACTGGTATAGTGCTGTATAAATACTATACAGCACTATACCAGTGGTGTATTATTCCCTACCCCCAGCCAGTTCTGTGTGTCTTCCTCCATCCTGACCTGTAGTTTCCCTATTCCAGGCTTTCTTGTAACATAACACAATCTGTTAATCATGCCAACTTTTGTGGTAGTCTTGTGACTTGGACCATAATGCACTAATGAATAGAGAGAGCCCTAAAATCTCTCTGATGTGTAACCACTTCTTGTTTTGAACCCATCACTAAGGTGAAAGGCGAGTATACTGACCCATGGGGACACATGGCACCCTATCTTGCAACTCCACTCACTGTTCTGTTATACACATAAGTATATGTAACATAAATGTACAATAGTGTTACCCACTCTAATGCAAATCCTAATTATTCCTTCTTATCTAAGGGTTTATAGCCTTTGCGGTGTGTGTGCTGGTGAGCTCCATTCTCCTTATCTTCGTGGCTGGGCCCCGTTATGGGCGGAGCAATGTTCTGGTGTATGTTTTGGTCTGCTCTGCCATTGGCTCGCTCTCAGTGTCCTGCGTCAAGGGCTTGGGCATCGCACTGAAGGAGCTGTTTGCTGGGAAGCCGGTCCTGAAAGAACCGCTGGGCTGGATACTCCTGATTTGCCTGGTGATCTGCATCAGTGTCCAGATCAACTACCTGAACAAGGCCTTGGACATCTTCAATACGTCTGTGGTCACACCTATCTACTACGTCCTGTTTACCACAGCTGTCATGACTTGTTCCGCCATCCTCTTCAAGGAGTGGCAACACATGGTCCTACCCAACATAATTGGCACTATAAGTGGCTTTCTAACCATAGTCTCTGGCATTTTCCTTCTGCATGCATTCAGAGACATCCCCTTTACCCCAGACTTGCTGCCCCTCTTCCTGAAGCAAGGAAGGGCAGACCTGCACACTTTTTGGAGGGGAGCAGAAAAACACCAGTCATGTCTACATCAGCCTCTTCTGGGCCCAGAGGACATTCACAAGGGTTCTCAGAGTGTGGAGGAGGAAGGTGAAAGTGTATGATGACTCATGAACCTGTTGCCTGGGAAAGCCTTTGAACTTGTACCCAAGAGCTTTCTAGTCTCACTATTGAGCTCCACTGGGTGAGTTTGCTAGATCAGACTCCACCAGCTACAGCTGCATTATTGGAGAATAAGTAAATGTGTGTGCCTATTCTGTGAGTGTTCTGTGCGTCCACTGCTGGGGACCTGAAGGGCAAGTGAAGAGACCTGATTGCAATTTCCACCTGTTACGAACAGAACCTGGAAAAGATCCCCACCAACCCTGTAACCAGTACACTCGAGTTCCCTTAGCAGCTGCAGCATGTTCTTACAATCAGGCTACAGACTTATGTGGGAGGAGACCCAGCAGTAACACCACACAAATCCTTACAGAATGGAAGGACCACTCAGTTTAGGTGGCCTTAAAACAAAGCTTTTTTTAATATTTAAAGATTGTTTACAAAACATTCTAGCCATGTCCTGAGATTCTTGCATGTTGTCACTGCCCCTACAGCAACAAGGGGTAACGTGTTTTAAGATGATGTCCGTAGCATGTTATTTCATAACCTCATCTGTACTTTGCTCTCTGTCAGGTGCTGGCTCTGATCACGCAGAGGTTACTGACCCAAAGCTAAAAGCAGAACTAGATTCCCCAAACTGATGACTCTTTAATGTTGTTGCTGCCACTAAATGATGTGGGTTTTTTGGATCAGATTTCATTGTGGAATGTGATCCCTTCACCCCAGCACTTAGCTTTGTTGGGTGGGAGGGATTATAAACCTGTTTTTGGTAATCCCCTAAAATGCATTTGCTCAGTTACCAAGAGTGCCCCATAAAACATTCCGGCTGATTGCTGTGGAAGCAGTATGGCGCACAAAATGAGTACTGCTTGTGAGAGACTTATAGGGACAGGTATGAAAGCCTGAAACTGTAACCAGAGGGAGAGTTATTGCAAGGATGGTTGTGACTTGACTACTAGTTTTAGTGCCTGAAAGATGAGTATTTTCTGTTCTCATATCTTTGCGTTTGCTCTCAGAAAAGTCCCACTGTTATTCTAAGGGTATGTCTACCCTGCACAGTATAGATACTCCTGCTTGTGCTGGAGCTGGGGCTCTGAAACCTGGCAGGAGTGTGGGGGAGTCTTGGAGCCCAGTGGGGAATGTCATAATGCTATTTTTAACCCCAGAACCCAAGTCAGTTAACCCAGGCTCTGAGACTTGGCACCTTGGGTCTTTCTTTGCAGTGTAGATATACTCTGGTGTGAATTTACATACAAGAATCAGAAAGCTGTTAGAGGTTAGCACTGCCCTAGAACGATTGGCTGAAGGGAGTAAGAGTTAACTTCTCATTGGCCCAGACACTTGTTCTCTGGAGGATACCAGTTGTAGGAGACTGCAATGGAAACTAGCCTACACCTATGAACCAGCTCATATCTAAGCAGTGGCTCAGAAAAATAATCACTCTAGACAACTGCTCCAAAAGGTGAAAGCCAGCTATGGAACTTCTCCCCTGGGTAGGTAATACGCAGATAACTTATGTCGGTAAGCACTGTCACCTGGTGAGGCATGCTAAAGTACTGCTTTATTCCTTCCACTGCAGAAATGTCAGTCACAACCATGCTCAGGAAAACAGGCAGGAACATGATTTCAATAATTTATTTGGTGTTTCCAGGGAAGAGTAGTAGCCCAACTAAGCTTTTCAGTTGTTTTTCAGTAACCTGTGTAAGAGGAAATGGAAGATCTATTTCCTGTGGGAAAAGATGTTTGGTTCAGAAACCCCAGCTAGAATCACTCCTCTTGTTGGTAGTCTCTACAAAGGCACAGAGGATCAAGTGGTCTTGAAAACAAATTACCTTCTGATGAGCGGTAGTCTGTTTGGATAGAGGTTTTTGCCTAAGGAAATCTGCACCATTTTATCTGCTTTGTGGATGAAGGGGACTTAACCCCTTATCACAAACAGTAGATTTACTTAGTGGTGGATTTCTTTACATTTTTTTTAGTTGGCAGAGGAGCTGATCCAGTCAGAGGCCATGAAATAGACCACTGAAAAACAGAAAATCAGAGTTCACAATAGGATATACAGGCTTTCTAGTCAGAACAGTTCCATTGCGTTTAACTGTAAGAACTAGCCTGCATATTCTCTTCCTGCCCAAAAATTATTTTATGGTGAACAGAATGAAGAAGGCAAGGAATGTGCAGCGAGAGAGGCTGCACCCAATGACAGAAGTGAAAGGTAGGTCTGACATCCCCACCAGCCCTCCTACCTAAACACAAGCTAATTTTAAAAATTGATCCAATTAATATTTATTCCAATGATCAGGAGAAAGCAGTTTATGGAACAAAATCAATTTTAACAATGTTGCACTTGTAGTTGAAACAACTGTTACTTGGCCACCTGACTATCTTAAGTGAGGCTTAAAATCTCTTCCCATAGCTACATCCTTGGGCAAGTTCTTCTCTCAAAGGATGATAAGCTATACTGGTGCAGTCCTGCAACCCAAGCTGTTGTCCTTCCCTAGCCATGCCTCACAAGCATGTGGAAGGCACAGATCAACTCAGCTGCGGTCTGGTTCTAAAACCAAGATTCACTAGTCTCTCTCTTAGGGGAGGGTTGATCATAAAAACTGATTGTGAATACAGGACCATTTAAGATAGTGGTCCCCTTCCTAAGCTTCACTTAGTGTTTCATTCCCCACTGTCTCCAGGTCTTGAATACTTCCTCCTAGATATCCCAGTGTGCTCCCCCCAGTTAAACATTTTGGGGTTAGTGTGCTTGACCTAAGAAGTTCTGTCCACACAATCCCACTGTGAAGCTTGTGTATGAAAGGTAGCCAGTGGGAATGAGAACAGTACACCGCCAAGTAGAGTAGTAAATGTGCATCTGTTACAGGCTCTCTTGTTTAGCTGTGATTTTCACAAGATTGGCATTTTAAAGGACAAAACAAAAAGCTGATCTCAGCTCATTCAGGTGACTGGACACTCTAGAATCTGACAGAGGAAGGAGCCAACCTCCCCACAGCTTGTCTTCTATAGCTGTCCCATCAGCCACTCTCCTTTTCCTCTCTCTCTCCCATTTGATGTGCAGTTCTCTTTATTAAGGGAACAGATAAGTCCATGCCCTATTCAGTCAGACAGGCTCTCTGAGAAGGCCGACTTGGATTTCTGTGTCTGCTCCAACCGGTTCAGAATAAACTGACTGGTATCGATGAAGCGCTCAACACAGTTCACAAAACAGGTCTCTGCCCGACTGTCCAGCTTGGGCCCAGGTTTGTCCATGCATTTCTCCTGCTCAAGAAATGAAAAGAACCAGTCAGAAGAGGAGTCAAGAGAGGGTCACCCACCTACCAAGTTAACATTTCCCAAAAGAAAGGTGTGTTATTTAGAACAGCAGATCCATCATAGCCAGTAGCTCTGGCAAGGGAGAGCTTCCTGGCTCTCTTCCACCCAGTGCACACCTAGCATGCTTTGCCATAATGCTTATGGGCCCACTTTAGAGCCAAACCTAAATAAGCTGACACCTAGAAGCCTGAGAATTAAGTCAACTAATAGGGTGAAAAGTACCAGTGTTGTCAAGTTTCTCTACACTAGACTCTTAGGCTTGGTCTGCACAATAGAGTTAGGTCAACGTAAGGCAGCTTATATCAACCTAACTCTGTAAGAGTCTATACTAAAATGTAGCTTCCCACCACTGTACCTTGCTCACTCTATCAAATTAACTCCACCCCCGCAAGAGGTGGGGCACTTAAGTGGATGCAGTGTCAGTGCAGACACTGTGTTGCCTACCTGGACTGTTGCTGCCTTTCAAAAACCCTGAAATGCCCCACGCTAGCCATTAAATCAATGCAAGAGCTCCCGGTGAGGGGGGACACACCTCACACAAGAAGAATAGTGTGGATGTGTAAAATCAATTCAATTACTGAGGTGATTGTGCATCCACGTAACTTAGGTCAACTTAATTCTGTAGGTGAGACTTGCCCTGGGTGTACACAGACACACCTGCCCCCTCTTCTCAGCTTGCTGCTGCCTGTCCATCGAGGTTTCCAGCTGCTCCTGTACACCTCCCATCAGAGAAAGCTGCACTTCCGCTCTCCCTGCATTTCCTACAGAGTGGCAGCTCCAGCCATTTTGTCCCCGGCTTCCCCCATCCTTGGCAAGGGTCAGCAGTTACTGAAACACTACTAATTGGTCCAGAAATTCTGCCTACCCTTGACAAATAGCTCAGACTCTGCTAGTTTGACACATTACACTAAGTTTCCTCTTATCCTCCTGTTCAGCACAAATATGTTCCAGTTACAGGTCAAGATGATTTCCCTAATAGCCTGGGAATACAAATCCCGATGCTGCTGCTCTGTCTCACTACCAGGAGTAAAGATGCTGCAATTTCTAGCTGACAGTTGTTCCTAGAGCTAGAGTATAAGGGCGGCTCCCTGGCTCTATCCCAGGGGATAATTACAGTTATATATCCGGGTTCCCTCCTAGCCGCTGGTCTCAAGGACTCTCGGGATACACTACCCTAAAGCTCTCAGGGTTATGGGCCCCTCATCCTTGGGGTCACACCTGCAGTTTCCGTGTGATGTGATGGACATTTGGATCAACGCTGAGATTCTATCCTGCGTTTCCCTCTCCGTGGCCACCCACCAGCGCCGAGGAGACAGGTTACCAGGACTAGACGTGCCTGCGTGTTCTCCAGCAACCACCCCACACACACACTCGCGTACTGGGGGAGTTCCTACCCCTCCCATACAGCGAGCCTCGTGTTGGCCCCTAGACCCCTTTACTCTCCCGGACGCTCTCAGGCCCCACAGCCCCAGATGGGGGAAGGGCCGCACCTGCGAGAAGCGCGCAGGAAGGGGGGGCGGGGACCCCGATCATCCTCGGGCGAGTGATGGGCCCCCATTCCCCGGGGGCGGCGGGGAGCATCTGGGGCTGCCTCCCGCTCCCTCCCTGCAGGGGAGACCTGCCCAGCCCGCCCGGAGCCCCCCGGCGCCGGCCCCTACCCAGCACAGCTCGGTCATCTGATGCACCAGCTGCTGGAAGCGCTGCTTTTGGGTCTCCACCTCGATGAAATGCTGCAGCTGCGGGTCGGTGGCACCCAGGCCCGCGGGGGACGAGGCCTCCATGCCGGGCTCCGGGCACACACCTCGCCGCCGGGAGCTAGCGAGCGAGCGACCTTCACGTGTCTGCCAGCCGCTTGCTCGGAGGGGGATGATCGCCTCACTACGCATGCTCAAGGGGGCAATTGTCCGCACTGCGCATGCTCAGAGCGTCCCGCAATCTTCGGCAATGCGCAGCCTCACCATTACCCCTGGGCTTCCACGGCTCGCTCTCGTGACGTAGCCAGCGACGAACCAATCCCCGCGCGGCGGATGACCCAAGGTGCGGGCATTCGTTCGCTGAGGGCGGGCTCCTCGCGGGGTGGAATTAAAGCGCTCCTCTGCAGGTTGGGGGAGGGGAAGCTGCTGGGCCCTCGGCTCGGCGGGCCTGGTTACGTGTCCGCGGGCCGCAGCATCGGCCCAGTCAGCACGTGGGGCCGGGTCTGGCCGGTGCGGGGGAGAGTGACCAGATGTCCCGATATTTGTGGCCTTGTCTTGTGTGGGCGTTGGAGTTACCAACCCTCCAGGAGCGGCAAAGAGTCCTGTGGCACCTTAGAGACTAGACATACTGGGGCAAAAGCTTTTTACAGCTCCAGACTGACAGGGCTTCCCCTCTGGTACCCAACCGTCCAGGATTGGCCTGAAGCAGGGGTTGGCAGCCTTTCAGAAGTGCTGTGCCGAGTCTTCATTTATTCACTCCAATTTAAGGTCTATAAGTCTGTAATATATAACTAAACTATTGTTGTATGTAAAGTAAATAAGGTTTTTGAAATGTTTAAGAAGCTTCATTTAAAATTAAATTAAAATGCAGAGCCCCCCCGGACTGGTGGCCAGGACCCAGGTAGTGTGAGTGTCACTGAAAATCAGCCTTTGGCATGCGTGCCGCCTTTGGCATGCGTGCCATAGGTTGCCTACCCCTGGCCTGGAGTCTCCCAAGATCGGCATTGATCTCACAGTGACTATTGAAAGCAATCCGGGAGCTTTTAATAGGATATTTTAAGAAAATTATGTTACCTCATTTTCAGGGGGGAAAATCTCCTGAAATAGCTTAAATCAGAGTTGGCAACCCTAATAGGCATCTATTACACCCCCATCCTGATTTTTCACACTTGCTGTCAGGTCACTTTACCTGGGGGAGACGTGCCCCAGCCAGCCTGTGCGGCTGGAGGCCTGTGTGGTGGCCCCCAGGGAGCTGTGCCTCAGCCAGCCCATGCCTGTATCACTGGGGGAGGAGTGCGGGGTGGGGGCTGGGACCAGGCAGCCCACATCTGCAGGGTTGGGGGCTGGCCAGGCAGGTGATGGGCTGCAAGGAGACACCTATGTCATCCTGCCAGGCAGGTCACTCAGGCCAAGTTGCACGGCACAGCGGGTCAGCATAAGTCACCTTGTCTCAGCCTCTGTGTGCATGTGTCCATGCTCCGATTTGTCTTTGGCCACAATACCCCCTTACGGCAATGCAGCAAAACCACCTCCCTAACTGACAGGAAGCCATGTGGTCCTACTGGGGATGATGCTGCGAAGGTACTGTGCAACCTCTGCCAATCCTACCAGTCCTCCAATAGCTGTCCCATAATGCCTCATTGCCTTCGACAGGGACCACTTTGGTCACAATTGTGACCACCACTAACAGGTCTTGGAGACTGGAAGCCATCCCCCATCCCAGTATTTTTTAAATGCCTTTTCTTGATTGTCCAGTGTGACAAGCACACCTAGTAGCACTCTCTTGTTGTGGGCCACTGCCAACCAACCATACCAGAGCTGCACACTAGACAGGCTCTTGCCTGGAGTAGCCAGGAACTATTGGATCTCAGTGACCCAATTCCTCTCAATTTGAAATGTTTTATTTTACAAAAATCACTAGTCTGCTCGTGATTCCTGCACCCTATGCAGGGGCCATTAGTACCTGGCTATTGCCATTTATAATCCTTTCAGTCTCTGGGCTATAGCAAGAGCCCAGTGCAGCGGTGAAGTGCTGCTTTCAAGGGTCCTTTCTCCAGGGAGGTTCCTGATCTGTAATTACAGCAAGTGGGTTGATATTCTCTTTAGTACCAGGAGGGTTCCAACACAAGTGAGCTGTTGGATTATGGAAGAAGCTAGGGTCCGATGCTGTTTGGTGGATCCAGATATTTTCTGCCTTTCTGGCTATGGCAGGCTCTTTTAGGATTCTTCCAGTGCCTGGTAGGGCAGGTTTGTTAGTCACAGAAAAGATTAAATGGCAAAAATAAACACTAATAAATGACAGCTTGGTTCAAGTAGCAGTTCAGGGTTCATCATCTGTTATGTCAAGGATATTTCCCAAAAGGACTCTGAAGGTTGGTCGCTCCTCTGCTTTCTGAAACAAAAAAAAAACGCATAGAGGAAAATACCAGTGAAGTAGAAACCCGTGATTAAATAAATACGGGCGCCTTGTCTATGCTAGAAGAGTTTTGTTGATGTAGATATACCAGTAATACTTGCATGTATACCAGAAGGATTTTGCTGATTTAGCCATGCTGGTAACATAAAATCATACTAAGTCAGCTAGACTGTATAAATTATAAGTGTAAAGCAGGCCTGGGATAAAAAGCCTCTTTCCACCCCAGGACCAGATGGCATTTGCAGAGCAAGGATGGGTCCACTGGATGGAGTGACTATGGAGACTTGCAGATGGGTTGTGGTAGACACGAAGGATGTGTACTGGTGGGAATAAGGCCTACCTCATGCCAGCAGCTGTACATGATGGCATAGATTCTCTCCGAGGCCAGCTGAGGCCGATAGAGACGCAGTCCTTGGGTGATGTGGTCTGTTGTCTCACTGTTGTTAAACCTCTCATAGGGCATCTTTCCCAGGGAGTAAACCTCCCACATCAGAACTCCTGTCAAACAGAAATGCACATGGACAGTTCATGGGGAAGAAAGGATACAGGATCATATCTGAAGCAGTTTCCTAGAAGAGGTGATTCTCTCTGACTCCATTCAACCACTCTTTCCCTGTCAGCAACTTGAAATTTTGTCATCTCAACTCACCAAAAGCCCAGACGTCAGACTTGCTGCTGAACTTGCTGTACAGAAGGACCTCTGGGGGAGACCACCGGACTGGAAATTTGGACCCCATGGAGCTTGTATATTCATCATCTAGTACATACCTGCAGTAGATACATATTTTATGTGATGTTGCTTCACATTTTTTTCCCCATTCATTCACTCTTTCATCTAATGAACCTCTCCTGCACCCAGTCAAGCCTGAAAGGAAATGGAGAGACAAGACAGAGACAGAGAGGGAGGAAAATACATATGGATGAGGTGGAGGGGGTGGAGTAGCAAGTGATAGAGGGGAAGAGGCAGGAAGAAGGGAGAAAAAGCTTGGTGAGAGATTTGGATGAAGAGAGAATAAAGCAGAAATGGGAGAAAAGAAAAACAAGGATGAGAACGAGGAGGAGTGTGAGAAAAGGATGAAGAAGATAAAAGAGATGCAGAGAGAGAAAAAGTGTGAAAGAAAAAGGAAGAGAGATGCATGTGCGTGCATGTAAACAGACCTGGAAAGGCCAAAATCGGAGACTTTCACAATTCCTTGCTCATTCACCAAACAGTTGCGAGCAGCCTGTAGGCAGAGAGATAGGAAGAGTCATAATATCAGCATTGAATATGGCATATGAAATACACAAAGCCCTTCCCTGAGGAGGAATCACTGCAGCAGTGACCATCCCCCATACCAAACAATGTGCCAGGCACAAAATGGCTTGCCTTCGTCTCCAGGGGCTCAGAGAAAGGCACTGGTTGCCAAACCACAGCACCATGGCAGCTCATGTCATGGAGGAACGTGAACTAAGATTTCTCTAGGTCATGTTACTGACACACCAACCATGGGGAGGAGAGGACTGAGCTTAGCAGAAGCTGGCATTTCACCCAAGACATGTCAGAAAGACTTGGCAGATACAGATGCACCACAGCTGACACCATTCCTGCATCGCTACAAGGTAGATCAGGCCAGGTTGGAGATTTTATGAGCAGCATTAACCCTATTCAACATCTTCCCAGGTCCTTTAATTAACTCTCCACCATCAGGATCAGAACTGGAAATTCTGCTTACACATTACCCAGCCGAATGGTTCATTTTAGCTCTTGTATTAAATTTGCAGCCTTCTGTCCCAAATATCTCTCAACTGCTGAGGCCCTGACTTTTAAAGCTGTCTTTGGTTTTGCAATGGTAGCTTATGGGTGCCAATAATTTTTCTCATTTTCACACCCACAGGTATTTGCAGATCTGTTACAATAGAGCTTTAACTACCTGATACAAGGGTCCAATCAGAAATACATCTAGGTGACGTTAACTGCATCAGCAAATTGCAGACATAAAAAGAGAGTCCTGCTCTTAAAAATGGGGTACTGAGATTTGGCCTACACTTAAATGTTAGGTTGACATAGCTAGACTTAGTTACATCCATCCAGGGTGTGAAAAAACACATCCCTGACCTAACTCCCAGTGTAGACACAACTCTGTTGATGGAAGAAGAATGCTTCCATTGATGTAGCCACACTCCTGGCGATAAAGCTACCACTGTTCATTAGGGGTGGGTTTTTTAAATCACTGGGAGAGCTCTCCCCCGGCGATAAAGTGTGTCTATACTGCCCACGTCACAGCGCTGCCATGGCCACACTGTAACGTAGGTAGTGTAGACATGCCCTAAGTTTCACTGAGGAGAACTAGAATTTTTGGGTTGTGTCTATAAGTTCAGCCAAGGCTTCTTCAAAGACGCTCTGTGACTCTCACAGCACTAGAGGTGTGTCACTCATCATGTTCCTTACAGACCCTACCAGGTCTCGGTGCAGGAACTGCTTGGATTCCAGGTACTCCATGGCTTCACAGACGTCCTTGCACATCTCCAGCAGCTCAGAGGGCTGGAACCGCCCCCGGGTTTCCCGCAGGTAGCTCAGGAGGCAGCCCTTGGCCATGTACTCGGTGATAATAAAGATGGGGCGCTGCTTGGTGCAGACACCATACAGTTGTACCAGCTTCTCGTGTGACAAGTTCCTGCATTGTAGGACAAGAAAGGAAATTAAACTGCAGAAAGCGGCTGGGGAGATGCTAGGAGCATGGAGACCAAGATCCTGGCAGGGCAAGCATTCCAAGACTGGCATCTGCTGGCAAAATTGTGGGGGAAGCTCAGTACTAAATGGAGGTGGGAATGGCAGTGGCCTCTCATCGCAGAACAGGGCGGTTCCTCCAGAGCAGGGTTGGTGTCCATATGTGAAGCAGTGCAGGGAATGGCCAGGAGTGAATGAACCTGGAGGATGAATTCTGAGGATGTAGCAAGACCAAATGAGACATCTCTGTAGTAAAGACCCCACGGGAGATGCACAGGATTTGTTGCCACTTACATCATGACTTTGGCTTCCTCAATGAACTCATCCTCTGACATGGAGCCCTCTCTGATCATCTTGATGGCCACATCAAACTGGCCTCTCCATTTCCCATGCTTCACCACTCCAAACTGCCCAGTACCCAACTCCTTCAGGAAAGTCAGGTCTTTCGGGTCAATCTCCCACGATCCTGTAACAAACAGCAGCATGGGCAACGATGTGGAAGTAACTCAGCAGGACAAACATACGCATAAGAAGGGATGCTGTCAGGAAAGGTGCAGGCGCACTGATTGCAGGGACCCTTGCAGCCACCCCAACCCTAGCCTGTCCTAGAAGGGAGGGAACCTGATAGGGGATGTTCTAAGAGCTCTGGCAGGGGAGCAGCAAGTCACTGCAGAGAATGGTGCAGTAGCACTGTAGGCAGACACAAGCAGTAACGTGCAATACCATCACACATGTATGGAAGAACAGCAGGCATTACCATAGCCCAGTCCTGCTGTGGAGGGGGCATTCTTTCGTTGTTGTTGAGACACAGGGTATTTCAGTCTGGAGATGAGCCCTGAAACACAGCAAAGAGATTACAGTGTGAGGTACATCCCTGCTCTATGTACCCCCTGACGGTCCAGAAAAGAACATGCGTCTCCAGCATCCACCAGAAGACAAGGATATTCTTGCATCAGCACAAACCTACAGTCCTTGCTTTGAATCCCAGTGCTGCCTGTCCTGTTGTGCTCAGGGCCGGCACCAGGCACCAGCCCACCAAGCACGTGCTTGGGGCGGCACCTTCCGGCGGGGCAGTGCTCAGGGTTTTGTTTTGTTTTGTTTTTTTAATTAAAAAAAGCATTCTTCCCCGCCGGCGCCCCGGCTGGGGCAGCAGGTCTGCGGGCATGCCGCCCTCCCCACCGGCGCTCCAGCCGGGGGAGCAGGGCTGCGGGTATGCCGCGCTCCCCACCAACGCTTTGGGTGGGAGAGGCGGTCGTTGAGGGGGGCGTTGTTTTGGCGGGTGGGGGATTGGTTTTTTTTGTTTGGGGGGGGCGCTTGGGTTTTTTTTTTGTTTTTTGTTTTGCTTGGAGTGGCAAAATAGTTAGAGCCGGCCCTGGTTGTGCTTCCTGGAGCCCAGAGTGTCACAGCCTTCAGAAGCAGGGGGTGCCACAGGATGGCTGGCCCCTTTAAGGGCAGTCAGACCAATCTTCCTGTCTTTACGCCAAATGAGCCCACCTCAGGCCACCTATAATTAGCTGCCAACCAGCCTCCTGTGCAGTCAATTGACTAGCGAGGCCCTAGGAGTTCAATTGGAGGGTTGCAGGCTTACAGAGAAGGGCTGCTCCCAAGGAGAGGTGAGCCTAGAGACACTAGCAAGGGAAGGTTGCTACTTACTGAGTTCTTCCATCCCAGGGAAAAGGACTAAGGTAAAAAGAGGCCCCCCCGGGCTGGAGGGGCTGATGGATGTGATTGGCTAGCGCTGGCCTGACTTGAGGAGCACAGCCCAACAAAGAGGGCAGTGGATGTCCTGGGCCAAGAGGGAGGAGCCTGACAGGAACTCCTCTCAGCTCTAAGGAGGACTGGGAAGACCCTGACTCTAAGCAGGAGCTCTTTTGCAGGATTCTCATTACACCAAATAAATCAGACTCCAGGAGAAAGGGAATATTGTTTCAAACCCTGGATGTGAGCAGTTTATTTCTGAATTCAAGGAGAAGGGGGGGGCATGCCAGTAGGATCTTGGTGTGCCACAAGGGGGTGCTCTGGGATGGCACCCTGCCACTGGGAGCTAGAACAACCCCGGCATGCTTGTTCTACGCACAGTAGTGCCGCTGAATGCAGAGGGGGAGTTTCATCCTGCCTTTGCTTGGACTGTTTCACCCTCCTCTGAATTGCTGCCCCCTCTTTGAGAGGTGGTTTCTTATCATGCCTGTTGGAGTCTGTTCTTCCAAGAACCCCAGCAATAGGGAAGAGGGGGGAAATCATGCTATGAACTGTTTTTCCCTTGGGTCCTGCTGCCAAAGGTCAGCTGGATAGGGGAGCCTTCAGCCACTTCCGGTCCCATTGCTGGAGAGGGAGATGCAGAGCCTGTGTAGGGTATGGGGCCCTGACAGAAGTCTGCTCTGCCAGTGTCCTCTTTCCCCTTGCATACTCACCAGCAGAGTTGTGCTGATGGTACAGGATGAGATCCGGGATGGTGTTGAAGAGGTGTTTTTCTGCCAGGTAATACTGATTCTGGGGCGTGGAGCACACCACGTAATGGCGGATCATTCCTTGCAGGTCCCTGCGGAGTCAATCACACTCAGAGTCAGTGACTGGGGGCGGGGAGTGTGCCAGCTAGCGAGGGAGGTGGGCCTGGAAAGTGGGCATCAGAGCCGGGAGCAGCAACGGGACAGAAACAAGCCAGCTGCCCATACTGTGTCTAATGAAAGGAAAACAGCTTCGGATGGTGCTTACCCGGAGGATTTGGCAAAAACAGAGACTGTGTATTTTCCTGTCTTGCTGGTGGAATCACGGACAATGTAGCCTCCTTCTTTCCCCTGAAACACAGAGAGAGGGCTGGATGTCTGTGAGGAGACAAGGGATGGAACCAGAGAATCCAGAGTGGACTCTGCAGTGCAGCCCTCTGGGACCATCCATCTCCGCCTGATTGGCAAAGCCATTCCACAGCAGACTCTGCTCTGCCTCCTAGGGTTAGGAACATACCCCTGCCTAGCTCAAAGGAGGCAGCAAGCAGCTTTATAGTCTATGCACACCGGGCCAGATCCTTGGCTGCTGTAAAGTGACACAACCCCACAGACTTCCATGGAGTTACCGCGATCGACACCAGCTGAGGATCTGGCCCAGCCCCAAGATGATGTTAATTCCTATTGAACTGGCACCTCTAGCCAAGCCAGCGCCAGCACTTCTCTGATTCTTTCAGCTGGGACGACAGAGAGGCTCCACTGCTCCTAGCCGAACAGGACAGCTTTGTTGTGTCCTGCTGGGGTTCAGAGGGCAAGACCCAGAGCAGGGAGAACATGCTGTGGAGGTGACCCATGGCTTTCCTTGCTGGAGTGAATCAGGTCTGGGCTCTGAGAAGAGCCCAGCAAGGACTGCAGTGGAGAGAGGCCCCCAGCAGAACTAGGTCACTTATTTTTGCTGATGTCACAGTCACCTCTTGCTTCAACAGTTGCTCGGCTTGGCTCCGGGTTATGTTTTTTGAATACCACCTGGAACAAGAGAACATGGCCGTGATCAGGGAGAGGCCCCTGGATAGGAGGCGCTGTGGGGGTGGACACACAGCTCAGTGGTGACACAGAGGTAGGGTGCCCATATACATCCTGTTTTGGCCGGGACAGTCCCCTTTTTCAACTCTGTCCCGGCCGTCCCTACTTTTTCACCAAAACTGCGCATTTGTCCTGGCTGCAAGGCAGAGCAGGAGAGCAGCAGCTGCTGTCTGGGGGGTCAGCTGAAGGCAGCGGTGCCTGCCAGAAGGAGAGCAGAGAAATTTGCTGCTGGTGGGCAGCGCCGCCTTCAGAGCTGACTCCCCGGGTGGCGCAGAGCTCGGTGGGTCAGCCCCAGCCATGGGAGTTGTGGGGAGGGCAGCTCTTGTGAGCCCTGTGTGGGGGGAGGGCCCTCAGGTGAGCCCCAGGCTGTCCTGTTTTTACTTTAAGAAATATGGTCACCCTACGCAGAGGGCCTGGTTGTGTGAGAGGGATTCACCGTTCTCCAGCCCCACATTCCAGTGCTGTATCCTCAAGCAGGCCTGTGACAAAAGCACAGTAGGAATGAAAGGCTCTGGGGCAGAGCCAGCCCCCCACACTCCCTGTGTGGGAGGAGGGGGTGGGAGTGGCAGAGCCAGCTCCCCCGCCCCCCGTGTGGGGCAGAGGGTATGGGAGCAGCAGAGCCAGCCCCTCCGCCCTATCTGTGGGGCAGAGGGGGCTCTGACGTTAAAAGCTGAACTCTACTACTTAATAAAGAGAGGTCCCAATGAAGCCTGAATCCCCAGCTGGCCCCACGGCTTCTCATACTCACTCAAAAATCTCCAAGGAATTCTTGGCTTCAGTGACGTAGTTATTGGGAATGTAACCTTGCTTCCTACAGGAGAAGAGAGAACCCATAAGCCTCTCCTTAGAGAGCGCAGGGAGACCCAGGATTCCTGCCCAGAAATCCTGGTGGAAAAGGGCCATGGAGAGACTAAAGCCCACTGGGGCCAAAGAGTGTCTCTCCGTGGACTCCAGTGGGTTTTGGATCAGGCTGGTACCAAGGTCATGCACAGCCAGCCCATTGCAGTCCTCCTCCTTCATCTGAACCAAGTGAATGAGCTGCCTCTCCCTCCCTGACGCTGGCACAGATGGTTGGCCTGTGCCATGGAGCTGCAGCAGGCCCGGGGTGACCCCACCCAGAGGGGTCTGTCCCCAGCACAGACTCTGCCAGCACAGCACCTGTCTGCAGGGCGCAGAGGCTGCCTACATTTAGCTTTCAGTGAACAGGAAGCTGGGAGAGGGGACAGTTCCCCATCAGCTCCTGCACAGGGCCGGCTCCAGGCACCAGCCGACCAAGCACATGCTTGGGGCGGCACCTGGGGGGAGAGGGGGCACTCAAGTTTTTTTTTTTTTAAATAAATTATAAAAAACCTCTTCCCAGCCTGCACGTCCCGCCGGCGCCCCCAACTGAGGCAGCGGGGCCACAGGCATGCTGAGCTCCCCGCCGGCGCCCTGGCCGGGGGAGAGGGTCGGCCGGCGGCTTTTTTTCCTGGGGTGGCAAAAAAGCCAGAGCCGGCCCTGCTCCTGCACCATGCTGAGGGAGGCATGCGCACGTGGTGGGGAGGTAGTTGCGTGCAGGGGTACGTGGTTGTGCATGTGCTCTGGGGGTGCCCTCAGGAGGGGGCTAAGTGTGTGCAGGATTGTGAGTGTACAGGGTGATGTGTGGCTGGGCTGGGTTCGTCCCCCTTCTCTCCTCCCACCCCCACACACACTATCCACGCCAGGGCTCTTACCCGTTCTTGTCCCGGGCTCTCCACCAGGGCAGATTGCTCTCCTCCAGGACGAAGTACTCCTCTCCCTTCTGCAGCTGCAAGTCCTGGGCATTCATCGGCTGGTAGTCGTACAGCGCCACCACCTTCTTCAGCTCACTCGCCGTGCTGGGAGATGGCTCAGGGGGCAACGGCTTCATCATCATCTTTCCGGGGTGTGGGGGAAGCACAGAACATAGTGAGGGCCCAGCATCCTGCCCCCCACCGCGTGCAGTACAGAGCACTGTTGTAGGGTTGGGTTCCTGAGCGTGCCACCCTGGGCCTGGCACTGCCTTCGCCCCACCTCAGCTCCCCCTGCATGTTTCTCCAGTGCACTCACCTGTACCCAGGAATGGGTTAAACCAACATGTCCCCTCTTGGGGTCTCGTTCATTGAGTCCTTACAAAATACGTACAGTTCTTCTGGCCTGTCCAGGCTCTAAGCCTTCCTTCACTCAGGGCTTCAGCTCTCCCCATGCTCCCAGTTCCCTCTCAGCAGGGGGGCCTTGCCAATTCCACTGTGGTCCCAGGGCCTCTCTGGTGCAACCTTCCTCCAGGCCTTTTCCTTGCCCCCCTAGGCTCAAACTCCTTCCCTTGCCACAGGGGCTCCACAGACCTCCTCCTTGGGGTTCTGCTTGAGCTCTCTCAGGCTTCCCTAGCCTGCCAGCATCAGGAGCCTGGAACAGGAGAGGCTTCCTGCTGGCCTCTCTCTCTCTCTTCCTAATGCTCAGCAGGCTGGCACACCTGGTGATCCTGGAACCACCTGTTCTGAAATGCCTTAGAAAAAGGGTGGCTGGCCCCAGACCTCCACTGCTCTCCAAGGTGACAGACCACCCTGTGACAAGTACCGATCCCAGCCACTCCTCTTATACCTGATCCTCCTCAGGGGTCGGGGGAAGAGGCTTCTTTGTCTTGCGATGAGACCCAGTCTTTAAACCTTTAAGATAAGAAACGAAGCAAAAGAAGCTGAAAAACTAATCAGGGTCAGCGGCTGGTGAGACGCTCGGAAGGTGATCCGAGACGGGGTGAGGAACCAAAGCACAGAGAAGGGGAATGGAGGACAGGCTGGGGGTGGAAGGTGGTGTCTTACTTCCATTCCTGCTCTCCAGGACCTGGCAACCCATGGCATTTTTGGCTGTCTGAGAGCAGCATAGGTACTGGCCGTCAATCCAGAAGCAGGGGTGGTATTTCTGCACCAGGTCGTTGTTGTAACGGATCACTGCAGCAGGAGAGAAAGCCTGTTTGTACAATGGGCGTTGCCCCCTCCACAAGGGGTAAGAGCTTCACCTCGTAGGTGCTCCCAGAATACAATTAATAAACAATCAGACGAAAAGGATGGGAAGCTCCTTAGTAACTCACATCAGCTCTTCACTCAGTGCCCCCCTCTTGAATCACAGTCGCACCTACCTATCTCTTTTCTATCTAGGCCTTGCTCTCACACTCAGTACTGGGACATCTGAGTGTCCTGGCTAGCCAAAGCCCAGTTCCTCCAAACTCTCAGCTATCCAAAGGCTGGATTGGTCCCCCAGGGTTTGACCGAAGCTGCAGAGCTCCTATGCAGAGCTGCAGAGTCTATGGGAAACCAGCTGGCTTTTTATCCTCAGGGGACCCCGAACACAGACATCAAAGCCTGCTGGCCCGATAACCCAATCCCCCATTACCTGAAACCTTCAGCCCTCCCCCAGGCCTTCAGGCAATGGGGATTGGCTTGTCTAGTGTTCAGTCATTCTTCCTCTCCTTCGGGTGCCTTTTCCTTCTGACTGATTTAGACAGGGGTGAAACAGACCTGCTCTCCAGCAGAATGCACATTGGCCTGCTGAGGTTTGGTAAGTCTTGGCTTTCCAATGGTCCTGAAATCAGAGACTCCAGTGGACAAGCCAGGACCAGACAAAGGGAAGTGTGAGAGGTGTTAGGACAGCTCTCTGACCATAGCACCTCGTCCCCACCAGTGTGCTTGGGGAGTTGGTGGTGGGTGGCAACGCTAGTGATACTTCAGTAGCTGTGCTGGAAAGACAAGAGAGAGGAAGACATTAAAAACCATATGCTCAGCCCCAGCAAGCCTGCTTTGCATTGCCCCAGGAATAGAAACTGGACAGCTGGCTTCATTGTCCAGCTGTGGACTCTCCTTGTGCAGAAGGATCCTGCAGGGGAGTGAAGCCAGCACAGCACTGTCCTCAAAGCGCCTAGCTTTGAGGGATGGCTGAGAGAAATGAGTGTGGCTGGAACACCCTTGCACACCTGCAATCCCAGGCTGCTAGGACAACTCCTTTGGGTCTGTCACAGTTAGCACAGTTCAGGGCAGCCCGAGGCTGCTCTATGTTGTTCCTCAGTACCAGGCCTGTGTCCAGTGACCGAAGGGTCAGGGAACCATAAAAGGCATGCCCATGCTGCAATTAAACACTCGCTGTTGGCCCATGTCAGCTGAGCCGGGCTCATGGGGCTCAGGCTACAGGGCTGTTTAACTGTAGTGTAGATGTTTTGTCTCAGGCTGGAAAGGGGTCCCAGAGCGCAGGCTCCAGCCCAAATGTCTACACTGCATTAAACATCCCCCTAGCTGACACAGGCAGCCACGGGTATTTAACTGCACTGCCGACATACAGCCATGTTTGTGGTTCCCCTTCCCTGAATGGTTCCAGATGCCAAATGGCCAGGCCTGAGGTTCTGGCCCCAGGCGTCCAGGCAGCAATAGGCTGGGCTGGTGTGATGCCCATGCATTAAAAGAGAAATGCACAAACAGGCTGGGAAGTTTCAGCGTTTTGCTTTGATGAGCCAAACATCCCAAGGACGTGATTATGCAGCACAGCCTGTGAGCAACTCTCCTGGGAGTCAATGAGAGCAGCTCGTAGCCAGCTGCTGCACAATCGCACTGTGGGCCTGACTCTGTGTAATTATATCCTGCCTCCCGCAGACCCCTTCCTCCTGTAGCCCAGAGCAAGGGAGAGGAGAAGGGGGCCCCCAACTCAAACTCTGTAAAGCCGTCACTCTCTTTGCACAGCTGTCACTGCACTGGCCTGTTGCCTTTCCAAAGACCTGCTGTGGGGAAAGCGACTATGGGTGGTTAATTCCTAAAGCTGCCCCTTTTCTCCCAAATGGGCCCACTCCAGCCTTGCAGCTGGAAACTCCTGTGTGCTGAGGAAGGTCAGCGCTGGATCTGGAGACACACCCAAGGCAGAGGAAGCTGCTGCACTCTGTGTGGTGGCACTGGAAATGTTAATTTCACTCCCCCCTTGGGCGGGTCTCTCTTTGCCTGCCTGTTTGAATCAGGAGAGGCTCCTGGAGACCCCCCAGGACCAGGAACTAAATCAGCTGTTCTGTCCTCATTACTAGGCATCAGATGCACCCATGTCCCCGCACACAAGATTCCATGACTGTTCTCCAGCACTATACTGTGGCACAGCACCACCCCTCACTGGAGAGACACCCCTCCTCTCCCAGGAGCCAGGACTGGCCAGTCCACATGTTCTCTAGCAGCAGCCCTGGTTTCATGTCAGTGTGTGGCACCTGATGGGCAACCAGAGCTCTGTTATTCTGGGCTGAGTTTGGCCTATGAAGGCAGCGGCTGCTGAGGAGTGACGTTAAGGGCTGCAGGGTGGTGAGCTGAAGGCACAGCCACTGGAGGGGTATGGTTAATGGGGAGACTGGGGCACGTTGCCAGACAGAGTGGAAGCAAGGGGTAGGATCCAGGGCAGAGTAGTGTGAACACAGCACTGTCACCCAGCTGAAGAGCTGATCTGAGCTACAGGCTTTGCTAAATGCCTGCTGTTTAAGAAGATGGGGGTTGTCATGCAATAACTGACTTCCCCGTTATCAGACTGACATCCTTCCGGCTTGCATGTGTGAACTTCCCTATGTCATTTCAGACAGCTAATCTCCCCTCTCACACACAAGCCAACCCCCACACACACAGCTCCATCAGATTTCAGCTGGCCACAAGTGTTTCAGCCCTGCTACACTGCATCATTGCAATATGGTCCCAGCTCAAATGAAATGATGATGCTTCTAGCCCAAAGCTGATGTCATTGCCTCATCAGTAGCCACTAGGACTTGGGTGGAATACAGACACCTGCCTTGCCCTGTGCAAGATTTTTAAAGAGGTGTCATTGTAAAAGCCAAAGACTCACCGTTCTTTAGCTGGTGGATCCAGCGTTTGCGTAATTCCTCTGTCGGGGAGAAGACATAGAGGGGCCCTTCGTCATACACCACCTGTGGGACAGACAGACTTACGCTCTCCAGAGCAGCCAAGGGATCTCTTTAGGGAGAAGGTGGGGACTGGGGCCTTTAATCTTTTGCTGCAGAGCATAACCCCTTTAATTTTGTTCTGGCCCCTTTGCTGTGCTTATGAGACTGTGACCAGGAGGTTATAAATAAGCCCCCTCCCCCAAGACTTTCCACTTCCTCCTTTGACTTTCAATATTTCAGGGGCTGCTTTGTTCACCAAACGGGACTCAGACAAGCAGAGAATGTGCAGGGAGCTTATGGGGCCCAGTGCAGATTATGACTGGATCAGAGATGGGCTAGGGAGGGGAAATTCATATGGAATTCAGTCCACAAAGAGCAAAATGTCTTTAAGTCTCCAGAACTAGAATCCAGAAAACTGGGTCTGTTTGTAGCTAACCAGCTAACCAAGATATTGGAGATGTGCCTGAACCAAATCCACAGATCTGAACACCCTCAGATCCAAACCCTGCAGCAGACCCCAGGTTCTCTTGTGGGTAGAACCAAAACCCTGGATCTGAAATTTGGGGGAAGTTTGGATCTGGATTCAAATGGTGTATCTTAGGCCCAGATATTCACCCTGGCTCAGACACCAATGTACCTACCACATTACAGCCAGTGCAGTAAAACTGTGAGAAAGTAACTGTATAAGCAACACTGTGTAATAGAAACTAAGGCTACATCCACACTATGAGCTGGAGCGTACGAGCTCGTTGTGCTAGAGTGAGTATAAATAGTGTTGCCTCAGTAGCACAGGTGACAGCAGGCTGAGCTGTGCCAAGTACATACCCACTGGTTTCACATCAACAGCTAGTCTTTATTTGGTCCCCAACACTGCAGTGTCTGAGCACCTCCCAGTCCTTTAATGCATTTACCCTCACAACATCCCTGTGAGGTAGGGCAGTCCCATTATCCCCATTGTACAGATGGGAAGTTGAGGGACAGAGCGACTACAGGCTTGTCTACACTTGACAGTTAATTCAGATTAAGGTTGGGTGCAAATGCAAAGCACAATAGCTATCCCAGATTAGCGCCCTGTATGGGCTCTCTGATTCTGGAGTAAGAGCGCAGTGTTCCTGGTTAGCTTACCCCACTTTCAAAGTGGATTAAGCACAGCACCCTGTGTGTGATCCCAGTACAGCAAAGCATAGGAACACAAGCCCTATCCCCCACCCCATCCCCACTACCTTCTCCTCATGCAAAGCAAGCCTGAGCTCATTGCAGCCAGCCTCAGTGGGAGCTGAGGGGAAGAGTGACTCACCTGGAAGGGGTACGGGAACCGCTCTATGATCGAGATCTGCTCCATCTCATTGTAATCCTCCCCCTTCCTCTGCAAGAGACAGACAGAGAAGGTGGATTTATAGTCTGGAGAATTGCTATCAGTGCCTGCAGTACTCAAGTGCCAGCCCCTTAGCTTGGATGTGCACAGTGTCCTGTTGGCTCCACAGATCAGTGCTGTGTAATGAATTTGCTGTGTGCTCTGTGGCTCTGGATATCAGGGCTTTGTAATGTAGGCAGCTCCCCGGTCTTTGGGGATTTGGGATCTTAATCTGCTATAGCCTTTTGCCACCCTCTGGCATGTCAGAGCACACAGAGCCACATCCATTCTGCAGCCTGCCCATCGCCCGGGCACCATGGGATCTCAGAACGAGGCCTTTGTGCTAGTATGGGAGGTAACAGTAGACAGACAAACCCAAAGCCTGCTCCCCTGCCTCTGCTACTCCAGGCATCAGGGCTGGGAGAGGCCCATGAGATTGGGAAAGCAGCCAGCAGTTACCCCCTACACCAGTACTTGCTTCTGGCGTATGCTCTACCTAACATGCCATCTGGCATGACAGAGCAACAGGGCTAACAGCCATGCAGTGGGGGGCCAGTGTACCCAGATGACTAGAGTGCAACCTCCAAATGCCCATCTGGAAATGGAGTGGGAACCTCCCCCATGCCCTGAGGAACTGAATCAGGGAACCCCCCACCAATGCCCCAAGGGGACTGGAAAAGGCCTTACCCCCTAATTCCCTAGGGGCCTGCAGCCAGAAGCCACCACCTTAATTCCCCAGAGGAACTGCTGCCAGTTCCTGGGGGGCTGGCATAGGACTCGACTCCATTTCCAGGAAGAACTGGGGCAGGAATCTCCGCACAGGGGCTGGGCACACCCTGTAGGTATGGTGGGGAGAAGGGCTGCCATCGGACTGCGTTCCTACAAGGGACAGCTGGAGGGGGAGGGGGAGGAAGCGCTGGGGATGGGAGGAAGGGGGCAATCAGCAATGGGGACATGTCCCTTTCTTACCGGCACCTGACGCTCCAGGGGCGGATTATTCTCTGGAACCACCGTCTCCACACAGGTGATTTTCTCTATGTCCACAGACCCCTTCTTACTGCCTCGTCGCTGCAAAAGAGAACAAGGGAAAGGAATTGGGGGGAGGGGAGGGAGACTAGACCCCCATGGTCAGAATTCAGCACAGACACTGTCCCCAGACACCTACACGTAACTCCCACTGATTTCAGCATCCGAGGGCAGGATTTAGCCCAGAGCCTGATACTCCTCTCCAGCGGTTCCTGGAGCCATCACAAGGTAGCAGCAGGTTCCCCTGGAGATCCTGGGATGTTGGGCTCCGAGCTGTATTGGCAGACTCCTGAGAAACTGCTCTAGGAATAAATGCCTGGCAGGGCACATGCTCTTTTACCCTGGTGAGCAGGGAAGGCAGTTTTCAGCTCCTAGACTGTGCCCCATGGCACTAGAGAGGGGTGTGAGCTGCAAAGTTTGGGTGTGGATCAGCATCTGGGATCCAAGCTTCCCCAGAGTTTAGGAGGAGGAGGAGATGGGTTCCCATTATACAGAGAGAAAGGGGCCAGCCAGTAAGCTTGGAGTCTGATCTGCACCCAAGCTGGCTGCAGGGTTAATCTCTAGGCACCAACCTGGACTGTCACCCCAGTCTCCGTCTCTGCCTGAACAGGATGTTCTGACACAGTTGGACATGCACAGTGACTAGGTCAAACCTCAGACCCATACACGTCCTTTCCCCGTCACCTCTATTCCTCCGAGCACTCTCCACACTCCTGGCCCGCTTAGGATGACCAGATGTCCCAATTTTATAGGGATAGTCCCGATTTTGGGGTCTTTTTCTTATATAGGCTCCTATTACCCCCCACCCCCGTCCCGATTTTTCACACTTGCTTTCTGGTCACCCTAGGCCTGCTGCCACTGGGAGTCCTTGCTTGACCCAGGGAAAGAGTGTTTCTGTGTCCTCCAGCAGGGGATCAGACCCTGGTGGGGCTAACCCTTACGTAGAGCCTCCCTTGCCCCATTAGCGATGTCCCCTGCTTTGCTCTAGGCCCTTGGACTCACCCCACGCTCAAAGTCATACTCATAGTAGGATAGCTTGCTTTCTGTCAGGAGGAAGAGACGTTTCTTGAAGTTGAGAGGAGACGTTTTCTTCTTCTGCTGCGAGCGCTTCAGGAAGATGCTTTCCAGGATAGTGGAGGCCATGCCTTCCTCCTCCTCCTCTTCTTCCTCTGCACCACGCTTGCTGGGCTGCCGCTGCCAAAGCAAAGCAGAGACTGGCCAGTCAGTGAGCAGCCTGCCAGATACTGCCAGATCATCATGCAGAGTTCTAGACCTTTACCCACAGTCCAGTCCCACAATTGTCATTGATGTGAATGGGACATCGTGGATGCTGGTGCTCTGTTAGCTCACACTGTCACCTGGGGAAGGCAGAGCAAGAACCCTGATGCATTGTGCACCCACTTGGACTGGGATCTGAGCGAGCTGGAGATGTTAATAGCTGGATACATGGTCACAAAGACACAAAGGGAAGGGGGAGTAATTTACACACTTGATCTTTATCTTTCAGTTCCCTGTTTAACTGCTGAATTATTTTTTTTTGATTGCTGAGTCCCAGTAATGACCAAGAAAGATATGATGGTATCTGAGCAGGTTTCAGCTCCGGTCAGATCCCTAATGCTGATGCTGGGAACATGCTCAGGCTATCACAGGCTAACCTTCCTCACAATGCTGGCTAGAAGAATAGGGAAAGAAAGGAAAACCTCATCTGAAATCAGCCAGTGGAGACATAGCTGACTCTTATCAGTGACATACAAGAAACCTCAAAAAGTGTGTGGGGGGGGGGGGCAGGGGAGAATTCATTTGTACTGTTTCTTCATGATTCAAATGTGGGTGATATTTCTGGGCAGTTACATGGCTGATTGCCATGTGATATCTTGAAGGTTTGCAGCTAGCATCTGGCTCCTGAACAAAGAGGCCATGCAGCTACCCTAACTGAGTAGCTTCACCCCATCCTCCCACACTATCCTCAGTATAGGGGATGCCATAGGCATGTGCCTGGGGGAGTGGGCAAGGCTGGAGCGCTCTGGTGCTTCCAATTGACCTAACTTGGGATCTGTTACCAGCTGGGAGTTAGAACAGCCCCGAGGCTGCTGTAATTTACAACAGACCTGGTCCCTGACAGCCCTAGGGCCTGGAGGAATGGGGAAGTGATTGTCCTTGAGCCCTGGCCCCTTTATGAGGGAAGCAGTTAGTGCAGCTGTGACTGGTCAGTCAAATGCCTCCCAACTGGGCTTAAAAGAGGGCAGCTGGGCCCTAGGGAAGGAGACAGGAAGAGCTGGAGTGAATGGCCTATTAAGGAGACAAGAAGCAGTAGGGGAGAACTGCCAGAGATAGAGAGGAGCAGTGGCAAGTGTTATTGGGAGAGAGCTACAGGTGAAGAGAGCCAGCCCAGGGAGTTGTGGAGGAGGACTGGCCCAGATTCTTCCTGCAGAGGCCCCTGGGCAGACAGGGCCAGCTCCAGGCACCAGCTTTCCACGCAGGTGCTTGGGGTGGCATTCAGAATGGGGCGGCAGTCCGTGTCCCACAGCGCAGGGCTGGTGCAAGGAAGTTTTGCGCCCTAGGCAAAACTTCCTTGCACCAGCCCTGCGTTGTCTCCCCCAGCTAACACGGCCCCATCCCTGTGGCAGCCAGTCCCCCCCGCAGTGGCTCCCCCCGGGCCAGCAGCTCAGCTCCCCGCCCACGGCAGCCTCCCCCCACCTGCAGCGCCCCCCCAGCTCCCGGCTCAGCCGCGGCCAGGCGCCCCTCCCGGCACCCTAGACGATCGCCTAGGGTCGCCTAGTGGGCGCGCCGGCCCTGCTGCGGCGGCAATTTGGCGGCAGCTCTGCCACTCTTCTGTGCGTGGCAGCAATTCGGCAGCAGCTCTGCCGCTCTTTTGGCGGTGGAAATTCGGCAGCGACTGCTTGGGGTGGCAAAATTGGTAGAGCTGCCCCTGTGGGCGAAGCTTGGTCAGGGCAAGCTGAGCCCAAATCAAGAGGTTT